>JACXGI010004143.1:0-55952 GCA_016801175.1 Esox masquinongy
CCAAATACTTATTTTACCGAGGAATTTACCAATAAATTCATTAAAAATCCTACAATGTGATTCTCTGGATTTTTTTTTCTCATTTTGTCTCTCATAGTTGAAGTGTACCTATGATGAAAATTACAGGCCTCTCTCATCTTTTTAAGTGGGAGAACTTGCACAATTGGTGGCTGACTAAATACTTTTTTGCCCCACTGTAGATCCCAATCAATGCCTTCAGGCTCCCCCTTGAGTCGTTTGTGTGGGTCTTAATTATTCAATGAAACTGTACACTTAATATACAAAGATTTCATATTTAACAAATATAACCCTGTTTCCAAAAGTTGGGATGCTGCGTAAATGGAAAAAAAAACAGAATGCAATGATTTGCAAATCATTTATCCCTATATTTAATTCAAAATAGTAAAGACAACATATCAAATGTTGAAACTGACAAATGTTTGTGTTTTTGGAAAAATCCATGCCTATTTAGAATTTTGATTTCAACAACACGTTTCAAAAATTTGGGATGGGCATGTTTATTACTGTGTTGCATCTTCTCTTCTTTTAACAACACTCTGTAAGCATTTGGGAACTGAGGAGACAAATTGCTGTAGTTTGAAAAGTGAAATGTATTCCCATTCTTGCTTGATATAGGATTTCAGCTGCTCAACATTTCAGGGTGTCCTTTGTCATATTTTTCGTTTCATAATGCGTCAAATGTTTTCAGTGGGTGACAGATCTGGACTGCAGGCAGGTCAATGAAGCACCCACTCTTTTATTACACAGCCATGCTGTTGTAATACGTGCAGAATGTGGTTTGGCATTGTCTTACTGAAAAAAGCAAGGCTTTCCCTGAAAAAGACGTCATCTGGATGGCAGCATATGTTGCTCCAAAACCTGTATATATTGTTCAGCATTAATGGTGCCTTCGCAGATGTGCAACGTACTGTGTTCACAGACAATGGTTTACGAAAGTGTTCCTGAGCCCATGCAGCGATTTACACTACAGAATCGTGTCTGTTTTTAATGCAGTGCCGCCTGAGGGCCCGAAGATCACGGCCGTCCAATATTGGTTTTGGCCTTGTCCCTTGTATACAATACAGAGATTTCTATGAATTCTCAGAATCTTTTAATGATGTTATGTACTGTAGATTATGAGATCCCCAAACTCTTTCCAATTTTACATTGAGAAACGTTATTCTTAAATTGTTGCACTATTTGCCTGCGCAGTCTTTCACTGAGCGGTGAACCTCTCCCCATCTTTACTTCTGAAAGACTCATCCTGTTCAATATTAATGGTGCCTTCACAGATGTGCAATTCACCCATGCCAGTGCACTAATGCACCCCCATACCATCACAGATGCTGGCTTTTGACCTGTGCGCCGATAAAAAGCCAGATGATCCCTCTCCTCTTTAGACCAGAGGACGCAGCGTCCGTGATTCCCAAAAATAATTTAAAATTTTGATTTGTCAGACCACAGGACAGTTTTCCATGCCTCAGACAGTCTTAAATTAGCTTGGGCCCAAAGAAGGCGACAGCATTTCTGGGTCTTGTATATATATGGTTTCCTCTTTGCATGGTAGAGTTTTAACTTGCATTTGTGGATGCAACGACATACTGTGGTCACAAACAATGGTTTTGTTCCTGAGGCCATGTAGTGATGTCCACTACAGAATCATGTCTGTTTTTAATGCAGTGCCGTCTGAGGGCCCGAAGATCATGGCCATATAATATTGGTTTTCGGTCTTGTCCCTTGCATACAGAGATTTCTCTGGTTTCTCTGAATCTTTTGAAGATACTATGTACCATATACAATGAGATCCCCAAACTCTTTGCAATTTTACATTGAGAAACATGCAGTCTTTCACACCCCATCCTCACTTCTGACAGACCCATCCTCTCTGGAATGATCTTTTAATACAAAATCATGTTACTGACCTGTTGCCAATTGACTTAATTAGCTGTGTGATATTCCACCAGGTTCAGATTTTTGTATTACACAACTTTTATTGCCTCTGTCTCAACGTTTTTGAAACGTGTTGCTGACATCAAATTCAATGTGGCCATATATTCTTCAAGAAATAATAAAATGCCTCAGTTTCAATTAGGGTTGTCACGATAAACCAGTACTCACAATAATCGTGATATTTAAAAAATGAAATATTGATATCATGTTAATAATACACACATGATAATATCGTATTCACTAGGCAATAATGATGTTTTATTTTTCCAAACATTCCTCTTTTTTTTCCAATAGTTTATTAATGTCAACTATAGACAAACTATACATGTGCTTAAACTATGAGTCTGGACCTATACATTGGCATTGAAACTCAACTCGTTGGCCCCACTAGAACCGCCGGGAGAGATCTGCAAAGATGCATTGTTTTTGTACCCTATTCACTTGGAGAAAATAATGTCATATTTTTCCAAAACCTCCTCTAGGTGTTACGCCTTGTGGATCTTTTGTTCATCAGTTAATCTGGTTGCCTTTTCACTATCCATTAAGTCTAATTGTTCATTTTGTACGCTCTCATTTTTTTTGTACAATTATGGTTAGACTCTCCACCTCCCTACACTTGTATTTTGTGTAATTCATTTGCCAAAAGAGACAAAACACAAAATAAACAAAGTTGAAGATAGGTTTGACATAGCATTTTTTTCTTCATATTTTCTATAGATATCGCGATTATATCTTTACCGTGAACTCTTTTGGCCACAATAATCGTGTTGTGAAAATCTGATATCATGACAGCCCTAGCGTCAGCCGTCGTGTAGGGAGGAGCTGAACAGTGGAGTAACGAAGGTGAAATTTATTTCAGTCCAAACACGGACAAGAGAAAACAACATACACAGCCCACAGTCGGGGTAATAGACCAGAAAACTAAGCCGACGTAGCTCGAAAACACGAGACAATTACACACGAAGACCAGGGGAGCAGAGGGAACATATATACTGAGGGAATTAACACAGATGGAGTCCAGGTGTGTGTGCTAAACAAGACAACAGGTGGGTGATGAACTGATGAGATGGGTGGTGGTGTCAGAAAGCCGGTGACGTTGACCGTTGAAGCCTGCCCGCTGCAGGGGAAGGAGAGGCAGCAGAGGGCGCACCTAGTGTCAATATTTCATATGTTGTTTTTGTACTATTTTCTATTGAATGTACGGTTTAAATGATTTGCATATCATTGCATTCTGTTTTTATTTACATTTCAAACTTTTTTGGAAACCACATTGTAAGTTGGGGGGTGTTGGGCAAACAGGAATATTTTGAACCAGGCCCAGGGAATTTTGTCAGTGACCCAGGACAAAATACCCAGGAATCTTGTCTTGTTCGTGGTTATTTGTAGTAGTTTCCTTTTGATCCTATGGGAATTTCTTTTGTTTAGCTGTTTGAGGATGAAAGGGCACTGAAGTGTCTTCTTTACCACGGTGTTGTTGAGGTTGGACAATGTTATTTCCTCAGTGATGTCCACACAAATGGAACTTGACACTTTGCACCCTCATCACATAGACCCTGTCTATGTGTAAGGGAGCGTGCTCTTTCATGAAGTCCATAATCAGCTTCTTAGTTCTGACATTGCCGGAGAGGTTGTTTACCTGGCATCACTCTGCCAGTGCTCTGACCTCCTCCCTGTAGATGTTCTAATTGTCACTGGAAAAAAGGCCAACCACTGCTTTGTCATCAACATTCTTGATGATTGGGTTGAAGTCGTAGGTGGCCATGCAGTAAGTACAATCCCAAACAGTCCCATTCTAAACTTAATTTTGAATTAAAAAGTTGCTTTAGTCCTTCTGTCGTTAAAGTCGACATTTTAGATAAAATATCCGTAGGAAAGCAACAGGTCTCTGCCATTGTTTTTAATGTATACATACCAAACAGAAGTCATGCAAGGATATAAACAGTATTGTAAACCAGCCAAAAGTTAGTTTGTTTTGAAATTATTGAACATAACACAAAAGAACAATAGGAAAGGTTTTACCAAAGACAATATTTTTTATGTTTTAGCCTTGACTCTGCAGATACCATGAACCAAGATGAACCTTTTATATAATGAATACGTACATATTCATGTACTATATGTAATGTGATGTATTGTGCATGAATGCGTTTGCATAATATAACGTATCTGACTCCTCAGTGCATGTGTGGATATATATATTTCTGTGCATTTATGAGCATTTGCTTGCATGAGGCCTGTCCATGTGTGTTTGTGTCTTTGTACTCTAATGTAAAGATTTGTTTCTCGGTTAATTCTTACTCAACGTAACCCAGTCAAGCTGACAGAGAGATATACAACCCTACATTTCCTGAGGCATTAGCTTTTAACTTACAAATCTAATCTTGCTTTTCACTAAGATGCAAGTATGGGGAGCGATGTAAATCAACCCTAACGCAAGGCTTAGCTCCTAGGCTTTAATTAGCCCATGAATCATTAAGGAACTCCCACAGACTCTCACAGCACTTAGACAGACTGGATGTAGCATTTTGACTGCTGGTGTTGACGTTGAACTGACAGAAGAGGTTGCTTTGAATCATAGATAGTGCAGAAGGGAACATGCCCTCCAAGAATGCTACTTGTCATTACCACATTCGACTGTATGTTGGAGGGTTCCATCTTTCCGACTGTTGGGCTCAGAGGTGGCCTCTGGCTGGGCATTAATTGACTTTGGAGTTTGAGGTCATGTCAGGGGTCAATGATACTAGGGCATCTTTGTCTGTCTGTGGCTGGTAGGCTTGAATGGAGAGTAGGTCAGACATGATGTTAGGAAAAGTACCTTTAGTACATTTTAAACACACTCATTGACCACTCACACAAACATTTGTTTCTCAAAATGTATTTTCTATTTACACAGTGCACTACTGGAGAATCTTTCAGACAGCAATGAGAGGTGAAAGGTGGTGTGTTGTTACGCCCCCTGTTAGGCTGAAAAGTGGGGATAATTGTGAATAAATTCCACAGGACACGTTGCTGCTTTCCTTGTGTCAACGGTTGTAATGACATTAAAGTACAGAAACATATATACAGTATATCGAGTTACATGAATCTGTTAGTGATGTTTAGAGAGATTACACTCAATTTTGTTACAATTTATATACAACAATACACATGAATTCCATCCTTTTTCCAATACAAATCCCTTGAAATTACTAAGTTCTATTGAACTCATTCCAACTGCAGGTTATCAAGATATTACTATACTCTTAGTATGCAATAGACATTCCTTTGTTAACACCAATTGTATATAGTTAGGTTATGAATGCCTCTTGTACATAGTTCTCTTTTTCTATCCTCACTCGTATTAATGGATCACTTCACTCATTTACTGAATGAGTATTAACTAACTAGTTTGCAACATTCAAACAAACTAAGATATTCACATTTTCGTGCACAAACATTTGTACTGTTTTAACAGGAAACAGCTGATTTTCAACAGAATATCTACATAAGCATACGGATGGCCCATTATCAGCAACCATCACTCCTGTGTTCCAATGGCACATTGTGTTTGCTAATTGATCATTAGATTAAAACCCTTTTAAAATTACATTAGTGTAACCGGGTGGACATTGCGTGTGTATTGGGCATAGTCTGGTACCATTTTCTAGGTTTAGCCATTAAGAGGATGACGTAATCACGCAGCGCAAATAAGGATAAAACCCCCCAGAAATTAGGCAGTCAGTTACCGTAAGCATAGGCCGGGAAATATTTGAGTTTATTTACATCGTCAGACACTAGGTAAGCTGTGCGCTATCTAGTGGACGTTATTCCGATTTGAACTTTTTCTTATTCACTATCTAAATAAAAGGACCCAAATTGTAATTTGTTGCCTGAGCATCCTTTCCAGGCCTACATTAGCACAGCTAAAAACTAATTGAAGATGCATTAAAACTGGCATTTAGACTAGTTGAGGATCTGGAGCATCAGTAATTGTGGGTTTGATTACAGGCTCAAAATGGCCAGAAACAAATAACTTTCTTCTGAAACATCAGTCTGTTCTTTTTCTGAGAAATTCCATGCGAGGAATTGCCAAAAAACTGAAGATCTTGTACAATGTTGTGTACTACCCCCTTCACAGAACAGCTCAAACTGGCTCTAACCAGAATAGAAAGAGAAGTGGGAGGTCCCTGTGCACAGGACCAGTACATAAGTGTCTAGTTTGAGAAACAGACACCTCACATGTCCTCAACTGGCAGCTTCATTAAACAATACCCGCAAAACACCAGTCTCAACATCAACAGTGAAGAGGTGACTCTGGGATGCTGGCCTTCTAGGCAAAGTTCTTCCTCTGTCCAGTGTCTGTGTTCTTTTGTCCATCTTAATCTTTTTTTTATTGGCCAGAGATACGGCTTTTTCTTTGCAACTCTGCCTTGAAGGCTGGCCTTCCAGAGTAACCTCTTCACGATGCTATGCAGTGATGTAATATTGTTAATTACTGTATTTTAATCTGAATAAAATCTTGGTAATTTTCTTCAAAAAGTATCACTTTGACCAATAATGGGTCATGGTAGCTAATGATATACATTAACCATAGGATCATACAGAATATACAGTGCCACTTGAAAGTATGTGAAACCGAATAATAGATATTTTAATGTTCACTCAAATCTTCACTTATTCAGAACCAGTTTATCTGACATAACAGGTTTATAGTTATCAATTCCATATGTTGGTTTAGAGGAAATCAAGTGTGTAGAAGAACTCAAATTAAAAAGGAATTAGTTCAGATGCAATAATAAGTCAATCCCATGTTGCACTGTTTAAGTAGAATCAGGTGGTTTATAATTTGGTACCAAATGAACCAATCAAAAGGAGGGATCTTTATAAAAGGGCTTGGGCAAGACTCATATAAATAGAGACAAGAAACCCTGTCAGTTTTGTGTTATTCATGCAGATGAATGCAAAACACCTCATGCCAAGAGGAAAGGAAATCTCGGGGACATCAGGAAGAGGGTAGTGAGAGCACATCTGTCTAGGGCTATACAACAATCTCTAAAATAATTGAGCTCCGTCAGTTCAATGCCGTGAGCTCAAACCTTTTATAGGTGTATAACCTTTATCTAATGATATAGTCTGTAAATCAACAATCAAAATGTACATGAACGAACCTGTGAAGCAGTGACACAATAAAATGTGTCATTAGCAGGTCCTAAAACTCCAAATGGAATTGACGGATCTATGGTATGATCTTAAAATCATTCCACATGTTAAGCATTTTAGAAATGACATTAGGGGAAAATAGCTTAACCCAAATAATATGAACTGTCACAGTGGCACGCAGGCAGGACACGAGGAGCAGAGCTGTAATATATCCTTTAACGTTCTTCTTTAGAAATAACAGAAACCAACAAAAGGAGAGCCGCCAACAGAGAACTAAGTGTATAACTCCAACACAAACAGACCAAGTGTGTAAAAAATACATAAATAACTTAAACTTAAATAGAATCCCCAATTACAGGCAACGCCGGGCAGCTGCCTAATTAATGTCTAGTTAATCTTAATTGGGGACAACCAAAAGTGATGCGTAGCAATGCCTAGAGGCACCTCCACTGTCAGGCCCTGACTATCACCCGCAGGCGCATTATGCGTTATGATGTACTGTATATTATAAGATATCAATGCCTTGTTTCGGAATAGATTCTTATACAACCCTGTTTCCAAAAAAGTTAGGATGCTGCATAAAATGTAAATAAAAACAGAAGGCAATGATGTGCAAATCATTGAAACCCTATATTCAATAGAAAATAGTACAAAGACAACATGTTGAAACTGAGAAATGTTATTGTTTCTTGAAAAATATATGCCAACTTTGAATTTGTCGCCAGCAACACGTTTAAAAAATGTTGGGACAGAGGCAACAAAAGACTGGAAAAGTTGTGTAATGCTAAAAAATTAAACCTGGTGGAATATTATACAACTAATTAGGTCAATTTGCAACAGGTCAGTAGGTTTTACTGACCTGTATTAAAAGGTATTAAAAGATCATTCCAGAGAGGATGGGCCTGTCAGAAGTGAGGATGGGGAGGGGTTAACCACTCTGTGAAAGACTGCAAGGGCAAATAGTGCAACAATTAAAGAATAATGTTGCTCAACTTAAAATTGCAAAGAGTTTGGGGATCTCATCATCTACGGTACATAATATCATTAAAAGATTCAGAGATCCAGGAGAAATTTCTGCATGGAAGGAACAAGGCTGAAAACCAATATTGGACGGCCGTGATCCTCAGGCGGCACTGCATTAAAAACAGACACGATTCTGTAGTGTAAATCGCTGCATGGGCTCAGGAACACTTCCGTAAACCATTGTCTGTGAACACAGTACGTTGCACATCTGCGAAGGCACCATTAATGCTGAACAATATATACAGGTTTTGGAGCAACATATGCTGCCATCCAGATTACATCTTTTTCAGGGAAAGCCTTACTTTTTTCAGCAAGACAATGCCAAACCCCATTCTGTACGTATTACAACAGCATGGAACCGTATTAAAAGAGTTCGGGTGCTATACTGTCCTGCCTGCAGTCCAGACTTGTCGCCCACTGAAAACATTTGGCACATTATGAAATGAAAAATACGACAAAGGAGACCCCGAACTGTTGAGCAGCTGAAATCTTATATCAAGCAAGAATGGGGAAACATTTCATTTTCAAAACTACAGCAATTTGTCTTCTCAGTTCTCAAACGCTTAGAGTATTGTTAAAAGAAGAGCTGATGCAACACAGCGGTAATCATGCCCATGTTCCCAACTTTTTTGAAATGTGTTGCTGGCATCAAATTAAAAAATTTGATGCCGGCATTTATTTTTCCAAAAACAATAACATTTCTCAGTATCAACATTTCATATGTTGTCTTTGTACTATTTTGAATTAAATATACGGATCAATGATTTGCATATCATTGCATTCTGTTTTTTTTCCTTTTACGCGTTCTCTTTTTATTTGCATTTTAGGCAGAGTCCCACATTTTTGGAAACGGGGTTGTACATAGATAAGTCAAATGCATGTTGTCTTTGAATCATCTTGACATTAGTAAACACCACTGGGTTTGAAGGGCTTTTTATAACTGTGGTATCTAAAAAGGTTTATAACCACACGCTCTGTCACTCTGCCCTTGTCTGTCAGTCAGTTTGTTTGTGTGGGTCACTTAACTCTGTGTACATTGTTGTATTTGTGTTTGTTGTATGTTTTGCACATACTCATATATGCATGTCTATTTCTGTATTATGTGATTTATCCTATTATGCACGTCCCACCAGTCCCCAGAAGCAATCCCTAGTGGTGTCAGTGTAGCCTAGCGATAAGAGCATCCGATCAGTAACTCAAAGTTTGCTAGATAAAATCCCAAGCTGATGAGGTAAAAAATCTGTTGCTCTATCCTTGAGTAAGACAGTTTTCATTAATTGCTCCTAGTTCCTTGCAGAAAATATGTGTTCTCTGTCATCTGTACAGTATCTGGTAAAATAAGGATAAAATATTTTAGATTAAATAATATTAAACTTCAGTGGTATTGAGTGGCTACTATATTAGACAGACTTTATCAGTCTCCATTGTGTTAGAGCACACCACTTGAACTCAAACATAAATGACAACTTAATTTTACAATTTCTCTCATCTAGGCCCATAGGAAATTCAACATACCCTTTCATACCCTTTAATTAGAATTATGTCCAGTAATGAAAATTGGGGACTCATGAAGCTCTTCTTTAACATTTCTTATCTTATCAATTTTATGAATTATTTCTGGTAATAAATTACTGTCAGGCTTCAGTACCTATGGCTCTACTTAGTCAGTCTTCGAAGGGAACTACCGCCCTCAGGCTGCCAGGAAGCACATGACCTACCTTTGTACCTCTGGACCTCAGATGACCTCTGAAGGTTTCAGTACTTAGTGCACCCTCCCTTTATCACAGTAATGATGTTCATGCATCGTTTTTTGAGAAGTTTTTATCATTAATGAAAAAAAATATATTCTACATTTTAAATACAAAACAGCTCATTACCTGTGTTTAATACATATAATCATTTTTGCTTACTTTGTTAGGGATGTCGATCATTTTGAAGGTATGTAATAGAACACATCAAGTAGAAGCTGACCAGCCTATAGTTTACGTCAACATTTCGACACAATTTCAGACATCATTGAACTCAGATCTCCCATCAGAACACAGTTGAAGAGGGTCATACATTGTAATTCACAGTTGAAAATACTGTACCTTTGGAAAGCAGTCAGACCCCTTCACCTTTCGAAATTATGTTGCCCTTTAGTCTTAATTTAGAATTGATTACGTACATTTCTTTTGCCATTGATCTATACACAATACCTCCTAATGACATAGTGAAAAAAAATCTGCTGAGAAAAGAGACTGAAATGTCTCATGTACATAAGTAATCAGACCCTTCATTCAGTAATATGTAGAAATGCCTTTGACAGCGATCACAACTTAAGTTATTTTTGGTTATGCCTCTACCAGTTTTGCACAATTGGATTTGGGCAATTTCTCCCATTCTTCCATTAAGATCTTCTCAAGCTTAATCAGATTTGATGGGGATTTTGGTATATTTGTTTTACTAAGGGGTGTGGCTTTCGTCTAGACCACTCTGCCTGATTGATGGAGTACTGAAGAGATGGTCTTTCTGGCAGGTTCTCCCACCTCTGCAAAGAAACTGAGGCTCTGTTAGAGTGGCCACTGGCTTGTTCTTCAAGTCTTTTGACCAATGCCCTTCTTCGGACCAGTGTGCTCCTAGGCACCTACAATGCTTTAGCAATTTTTTATAACCTTCCCCAGATCTGACGAAATTGTGATGGCTAGACGACTGGGTCAGAGCATCTCCAAAACTGCAGACCTTGTGGAGTGTTCCCGGTCTGCAGTGGTCAGTACCTATGGTCCAAAGAAGGAAAAGCAGTGAACCGGTGACAGGGCCATAGGCGGCCAAGGCTCATTGATGCTTGTGGGGAGCGAAGGCTGGGCCATGTAGTCCGATCCAACAGATGAGCTACTGTAGCTCAAATTGCTGAAAAACTTAATGCTGGTACTGACAGAAAGGTGTGCATCACAGTTTGTTGCGTATGGGGCTGCATAGCTGCAGACCAGTCAGGGTGCCCATGCTGACCCC
This sequence comes from Esox masquinongy, assembly GCA_016801175.1. Classification (NCBI taxonomy): domain Eukaryota; kingdom Metazoa; phylum Chordata; class Actinopteri; order Esociformes; family Esocidae; genus Esox; species Esox masquinongy. Next base: position 11,104 of record JACXGI010004143.1, read on the forward strand.
CGTCCACTGCCGAAAGTGCCTACAATGGACATGTGAGCATCAAAACTGGAGCACGGAGCAATGGAAGAAGGTGGCCTGGTCTGATGAATCATGTTTTATTTTACATCACGTGGATGGCCGGGTGCGTGTGCATCACTTACCTGGAGAACACATGACACCAGGATGCACTATGGGAAGAAGGCAAGCCGGAGGAGGCAGTGTGATGCTTTGGGCAATGTTCTGCTGGGAAACCTTGGGTCTTGCCTTTCATGTGGATGTTACTTTGACACGTACCACCTATCTAAGCATTGTTGCAGACCATGTGCACCCTTTCATGGCAATGGTAATCCCTGATGGCATTGGCCTCTTTCAGCAGGATAATGCGCCCTGCCAAAAAGCAAAAATGGTTCAGGAATGGTTTGAGGAACACAACAAGTTCAAGGTGTTGACTTGGCCTCCAAATTCCCCAGATCTCAATCCAATCAAGCATCTGTGGGATGTGCTGGACAAACAAGTCCAATCCATGGAGGCCCCAGCTCGCAACTTACAGTACTTAAAGGATCTGTTGCCAACGTCTTGGTGCCAGATACCTTGGTGCCACAGCACACCTTCAGAGTTCATGCCTTGACGGGTCAGGGTTGTTTTGGCAGCAAAAGGGGGACCTACACAATATTAGGCAGGAGGTCATAATGTTATGGCTGATCGGTGTATAGACAATGTGAGGTGTGGGATTTAGTGTATATCATGGGCCAGGCCCAGGGGTATTCAACCTCGAAGCCAGTTCCACGCCATTCTGTCATTGCAACTTTCTAATCAGGGACTTTTTAAAATATTGTTATGTAGCCCTGTTGCTATTCTTTGCGAATGAAAGAACGATCAGGGAGTCATTAGGCACGTCTTTTAGTCATACAGACAAAAAGGTATTCAAACCAACTCTGTGAGCAGGATCAACTCTTCTGCGTCTGCTATGTGGATTGAAACCACAGGAGGGCACTATTGTATTTCACGTCTGTTTGTTTCTGATTCATAAAAACGGCATACATTTCCGGTTTAGTACCGATTTCTAGCTACATGCGGTCTTGGGTCTGTTGAATTTTTTCTTCCTTTGGACTCCTGCATCAGGAGAGTGTAGTCATGGTATGTGTCTTGAATCATTGCTCAATTCCAAAACTGTTTGAAATATGAGTATAAGCGAATGTATATTGTGTATATTAGCTAATGTGTTGATTATTCTATGTTATGCCGTTTCATGACGTTACGAGCCAGTGGTTGTGGCCATAGCTAACTCAAACGCATTCAATGCGGTTTACTTAGCTAGCAATGTATTTATTTAGCGTTGCTCAGACTGCCTATTTAGAAAACGATGGAACCGTATAATATGAATCGCCTTCAATTGCTAAGTAAACATGCGTACTTAGAATTGTACTTGGTGATTCTATTTTTTATTTAGGGACAAAAAATAGAAACTAAACACACTACATACAATATAATTGAGTAGCAGTTAGTTTAGTGGGTAGAGGCGTATGACCAATACTGCAACCGGAATGTTTATGTCGAACCCCAGACCCAGCAAGGGGAAACATTTCTTATTCTGTTCTTTAATAACCCTAACTGACACCTGAGCAAGGCATTTATCCCTAATTCATTCCAGGGCATTGTCGTAAATGGCAGTTTGTTCTCTCTACACCTACTTGGTGAAATAAAGAGTATAAGAATACAGTGAGAATGAGATGAGTATATAATATATAAGCAGTGGCGTCGTTAGCCCCGGGTCTTTTATGAATAGCCCTCAAATGGAACAAAAATAATAATAACAATAGCCCCTGATTTATTCATCTATAATTCCGATCGCGCATTATGACAATGTAGACGTGTAGACAGCTAGCGTGTACATCAACATTTTCCGCATGTACATTCAAAACCCTGTACTTTCTGTCCCGGGCGGGGCGGGAGGGTGGGCTAATTCCCGAATGTATTGTGATCCTAACGACGCCTCTGTATATAAGAACTAACAGGTGGTGTACGCATTCACAGTTTCAGTGTAGTGTATCTAACAACAGTGAGATAAGCAATGTTGAGTGGAGTATATTGCACCTATTTAGTTTACTGTTTGGTCGTGGCATATTTATTATTGTTAGTCTCTGTGGAACAGATGGCAGGTTGTGGAGGGCTACATAACGTGAATAAACTGTTCAGGTGGCAAATCAATCAGAGCAGAATACTTAACAATATTGTCTAGTTTTCTACCTTTAGTACATTAATTTACCAATGTTTACTTTAAATCTAGGTAAATGTACCAAAGACCCGCAGGACCTACTGCAAGAAATGTAAGAAACATCAAACTCACAAAGTTACCCAGTACAAGAAGGGCAAGGATTCTTTGTATGCACAGGGTAAGTTCGCTATCTATTAACATGCATTTGTGTTGTAGTAAATTACCTCTGTATGCATTAACTGGTTAGCTTTCTTTCAGGAAAAAGAAGATACGACAGAAAACAGAGTGGTTATGGTGGCCAGACCAAGCCTATTTTCAGGAAGAAGGTATGGAAGGACTAACGAACTGAGTAATTTGGCAGACACCTGTAGTTTGCCTGCACTCTCTACCATCTGAGCTGTAGGGAACAACTGAGCTAATGGAAATGGTTTACAAATGTACCATGACCCTTAGCTCTACAGACTTTCTATCCTGTAAACTTACTTTAATTTGAAGAGTATTATTTGGTCTACCATTGGATTGGTATGCAAAAGTTAGCTGTGTCTGTTTAATAGCACATAGAACAGTGCTCAAGCGTACTCCCTCCAAATCAAGACCAAACATGGACTCCATGTTTATTGCTAATTGCGCAGAATTCTCTTGTTTTTACTATTAGTTTGTCTAGTTAATCAGTGTTGCAACTGGACAGCATGCTGTGGAGAAAGGAAATGGAATGGAAACCTTCATGTTGGATTTTGATTGGGAGAGGGGGTGATGGCTTCAAAGAACTGCACTGAATATTTTCTTGGGCGCTGCTCAATGATCCCAACTGTACTATTTTAATCACAAGAGTCTACCAGTTAAGAATGTAGTCTATCGTAGCAATGCATTGCTAAACGGCTAAAACAATGCATTGTGGCACAGATTTATAAAGCTTTGGTGCAATTAGACGGTCATTACATGAATAAATGAAAATGTCTTATATCGCTCAAGACATTGACTTTTATCACTCAAGCAACTTATACGTTACATATAGATTGGAAATGGTCTGTGATCCTGACCCCACAACCATCAATCTTTCCTTCTACAGATGGGACTTAAATTGACGCACGATTTAGCTTATAATCGGCACAACATTCCTTTCCATCTTTTCACATGTTCAAGCCCTTGTCTTGCAGGCTAAAACTACAAAAAAGATTGTCTTGAGGTTAGAGTGTGTGGAGCCCAACTGTCGGTCCAAGAGAATGGTGCCCATCAAGAGATGCAAACACTTTGAACTGGGAGGAGACAAGAAGAGAAAGGTAAACATACTGGCTCTCAATTTGAGTATGCAAATGTTACATCAATTAGAGGTCTAATGGCAAAACCGCAACTTCACTAGGTATTGACTTTGAGTCAACTGAGTTGTGATTTGAATCTCAATGTAGCAATCTGTAGTAGATATTTTCTTACATAACATTTTCTTTTCTCTTCTCACTCTTTCAGGGCCAGGTCATCCAGTTTTAATGTTTTCAATTTCCTGTCCATAAAATATGTATCCTAAGTCTAATGGAGCTGTTTGTCGTCATTTGATAAACACCTTGGACGTGTTGCAACATTGGAACCAGTCAGTGATCTTTGTCTGGCACATGCAGTTTAGTTACACATTCAGTGAATCTAAATTCAAGCTTGGGAATGATGCTGCATCCTGACTTTGTTTCCTGTCTTGTATGATTTCCTAAATTAAAGGATGGAAGCAAGTTCAGTAGCATGACAAATATGAATTAATTGGTAGTGACAGCAGTAATATTTATATTAAAAAGATTCATTTTGCACTTTGTTTATTTGACAATTTGAAAAACATCCAAGACATGGTGTGTAAATAACTTGAAGTCAGTCAAGACAGAACTAATTGGCCCAATACGATATATAACGAAGGACCCAATTAGACAGTTCTATGTCCAGCGTTCACTTTTACTGACTTACCAATTGAAAAAATATATATTTTCAATCCACAAGTATTAAAGAAATACACTTCTGAAACATCTTAAACAATTTACATTATGTCCATGTCCCATGCAGTCCTGCTTCAATTTCTCAACTGGGCTAATATCTCTTCATGGGGGTGCCATTAAAAGTACAGTATCCATAGTGCATGAAGGACTACTACATCAGTGCATTCCATTGGAATTGTAAAAAAAACTAACAATTCTGATTAGGTTACTTTCATGAAAAATTTAACTGATCATGCAGTTGTATTTTTCAATGGGCACAGCTGATGGATTTCTGACATTATAAAAGTGTTCTGTGGAAAACTAGATTCAACTTGGTATCCGTTTCTAGTGTTGCAATTCAGTCCTCAGATGGTGGTTGTCACAGAGTAGCTTGGATTGCTTCATTCCGTAACACTTTGTAGGTAAGCCAATAGAAAACATTAAAGCATAGGAAACTCAGAGGGAACACAGCCCTGGATATGGTGTCGATCCTTTTTGCCCGGTCCACAAACCGCCTGCGGATGTCGTACAGCGGGAATCCAGGGGGTAAGGCCTGAAAGATTGGGGCGTCCATCTCGGGTGGCGCATCACCTGCTACACCATAACTTTGGAGAAAATATGCCTGGCTCTGCTCCACCAGCTCTTGCTCCTAGAAAGGAACGCCAGGTAAAGGGTCACCTGGCGGCTGACACCTAGTCATTTCACTGGGTCAGTAAGTCTTCGTAGGAATTTGATTTTGCCATCCATATATTTAACATGAGGTATTAAAACAGATAGCAGTGAAAAATGGTGACATTGTATCTACAACTACATTTTTATAAGTGAACACAGAGTTTAAATACCCCCATTAAACTAGACTCCCATCAGTGTGAGAAATGTTTTTACCCTAGCACAAACACTGCACTGCTGAGGACCGGACATGGTCCCCTGGGAGGAGTTGTTGCCTGGTACGTTGTTACCTTTCACTTTACTGCTTTCACTACTTCCACTTCCCTGCTGAGAGAGCTAAAGCAACATGAAGGTTTAGCAGGCATATGGGAATATGGAGTTAATCTAAACAACATGCAGTAACACTGATTACTTTTTTAAATGTTCATTAATATTTAAACAGTATGAGAGATATGAACTAAATAGGAAATTGTCTACTGCAGGTTCCAGGGAAAAGTATTGAAAAGGATCATGTAATACAGTAAGCAGACTAATTGTGGAGAATGCACAACTCATTAAATTGGGTACATACTGTAGGCCCCTATCACATTGATCATGTTTGCCTCAGGACCCATAAGGTCCGAAATAGTAGATTTTCCAGCAACTTGAATTTTGAAAAACACTGAAAATGCAATTGATCTAGAATCGAATTACCAATCTGGTGAAAATCTCTAAATGAGGAAGATCTCTAAATTAAATTCTAAAAGATACAATTGAGCAATATTTGCCTGATCTGCCACATCAGTGAATATTAATGGATAGGATATTTGTTTTGTAATGCCTGGTACATGTTGTAAGCACTGTCAAGATTCAATATACTGAATGCCAGAATTTTTTTCTTGATCACACGTTGGCACTATGACAGGCACCATTTTGTCTCTTGATCTATCTCTTGTTCGACTATGTGATTACATTTGATGCACATGCTAAGGGATTCGAATAACTACAAAATGCAATCTCAGACACAACTGGCAATATTTTAACTACACTTTCGTAAATAATGAGTTGTCTTAGAAATCGGGCATTTAAATAAGAGCACTGAACCAGGGAAGCAGTGTGTCTTTTTTAAGGGGGTAAAAATGTTCTCATTTTTTCTTTTGCATAACCTGTTTATTTTCACATTTTGTATCACTATTCTGAGATCTAAAGGGAAATGCAAACCAAGCAGATTACTATTAGCCAGAAGGAAGAAAAGGACTGGAATTTAGCACAGGTCAGTGGATCTGTGGATCTCCCAGCATCAGATACGACAGCCAGCTGAACTGTGTAGCTACTGCATAACTGGGCATAGAGGGAATAGCAGGTGACAGCAGCCTGAGGGGGTGGGCTGCACAGGGGCTTGTACTCACAGTTCTCTGTCGCTGTTGTTCTTTGATCTTTTTCCTCAATCTGAAGAACTCTTTGTGTTGCCGTGACACAAAGTTTACTGCTGCATACTCTAAGAGTGCAGCAAAGACAAAAAGAAGACACACAGCCATCCAAATATCGATGGCCTTTACATAAGACACCTACACAGCCCCCCCCAAAAAAATGAATAATGGTTAGAAGCACAACATACCACAGTAACAACAAATTATGATTTTTAGAGCAAAAATGGTCCACCACTGAAATGACATGCAGAGGTACATTTTTAGGTATAGAAATGGTGATTGGATTTGTTTTTTTAGGAAAGCTGCACTAGGTAGAATTTTTTCAGTAAAAAACAAAGTTCTGTCCTATAAACATTGTGTAAGCTAATGAGGCCCACTAAGAGTTTTGTTTCTTAGCAACATAGACAGTTCAGCGCCAGTGGAATGTCCATTTATAATTTTTGGAGTGTGCCGGTACTTTCCAGCCAATTCTGTTCCAGCAATTCCGTTCCAGCCAATTGCCTTCTGTGTGGTGGGCCTTCCTCCTTGGCGTATTTTGTGAACGCAAATTTTACCTGGATGATATACAGGTGCATCTCAAAAATTCTAATATCGTGGAGAAGTTCATTTTTTCCTGTAATTCAAATCAAAAAGTGACACCTTCATATATTCTAGATTCATTACACATAAAGTGAAACATTTCAAGCCTTTTTTGTTTCAATCTTGATGATTACGGCTTACAGCTCATGGAAATCAAAAATCCACTATCTAAAAATATTAGAAATAAAAAAGGTATAATACCGAAATGTCGACCTGAGAAGAGCTCTAATCAGCTAATTAACTCAAAACACCTGCAAAGGTTTCCTAAGTATGTAAATTTATGCACTCGATACTTGGTTGGGGCTCCTTTTGCACAAATTACTGCATCAATGCGGCGTGGCATGGAGGCAATCAGCCTGTGGCACTGCTGAGGTGTTATGGAAGCCCAGGTTGCTTTGATAGCGGCCTTCAGCTCATCTGTGTTGTTGGGTCTGGTGTATCTAATTTTCCTCTTGACAATACCCCATACATTCTCTATGGGGTTCAGGTCAGGCGAGTTGGCTGGCCAATCAAGCACAGTAATACCATGGGCAGCAAACCAGTTACCAGTCGTTTTGGCACTGTGGACAGGTGCCAAGTCCTGCTGGAAAAGGAAATCAGTATCTCCATGAAGCTTGTCAACAGATGGAAGCATTAGGTGCTCTAAAATCTCCTGGTAGACGGCTGCATTGACTCTGGACTGGATAAAACACAGTGGACCAACACCAGCAGATGACATGGCACCCCAAATCATCACTGACTGTGGAAACTTCACACTGGACTTCAAGCAACTTGGATTCTGTGCTTCTCCACTCTTCCTCCAGACTCTGGGACCTTGATTTCCAAATGAAATGCAAAATTTACTTTCATCTGAAGAGAGGACTTCAGACCACTTAGCAACGATCCAGTTCTTTTTCTCCTTGGCCCAGATAAGACACTTCTGACGTTGTCTCTGGTCCAGGAGAGGCTTGACACTAGGAATGTGTCACTTGTAGTCCATTTCCTGGACACGTCTGTGCGTGGTGACTCATGATGCACTGACTCCAGCCTCAGTCCACTCCTTGTGAAGGTCCCCCAAGTTCTTGAATTGGCTTTGCTTGACAATCCTTTTAAGACTGCGGTCATCCCTGTTGCTTGTGTGCCTTTTCCTTTCCATGAATATGCTTTCATACAGCACTCTCCGAACAGCCAGTCCTTTCAGCAATGACCTTCAGTGGCTTACTCTCCTCATGGAGGGTGTCAAGTGTCTTCTGGACAAGTGTCAAGTCAGCAGTCTTCCCCATGATTGTGGTTGTGTGTACTGAACCAGACAGAGAGATAGAAGGCTCAGGGAGTTAATTAGCTGATTAGAGCTCTTCTGAGGTCGACATTTCTGTATGGTAATTTTTTTTATTCTAATATTATGAGATACTGGATTTTTTTATTTCCATAAGCTGTAAGCCGTTATCATCAAGATTGAATCAAAAAAGGCTTGCAATGTTTCACTTTATGTGTAATGAATCTAGAATATATGAAAGTGTCACTTTGATTTGAACTACGGAAAAAAAGAACTTTTCAACGATATACATTTTTTTTTTGATGCACCTTTATATAGCATAAGTACGTTATAGGGAGCAACGTTTGCTTACTGTAAGAAACTATAATGGCAGCTAGAGAACAGGACGACTAACTGGCAATTCCTCCCTTGTCTAGTACAGCATACACTACGACAACTGCAAAGATGCAAAAGACTTACGCTAGCTCTCTATAGCTAGCAACCATGAACCCTAAGCTAAAGTTAGCAACGCTAAAAAATAACGTCAAACTCTGAGCTTTTTTTGGGAATAGGTAATTCTATTTTTCATATTATTATTCGAAACTAAATTCTCTATCGGACATTGGTGCAGGAACGCTTTCTGACCTGTGAGTAATTGCAAAATGCTGTAATAGTTTTTTTTTACTGGAAAGAAATCCTAACTAGCGCAGCTTTAAAGCATCAATTTTCACATACTGTATTTTGGTTGTTCAGATATAACACCAGAGCAGAATAAAAGAAAAAACATTTTCTCCCTGACCTTAGGCAGAGATGCTCTGGACCCGGAGCTTTGGGTTGTCATGGTGAGCACTGTGGTGATACCAAGTCCTACTCTTGCCGGGGCGGCATCCATGTTAATCCAGAAGGAGACCCAGGAGAGGATGACAGTAAGCAGGCTGGGGATGTACATCTGGATCAGGTAGTAACCCATCTGTCTCTCCAGGTGGAACTTTACCTCGATGCATGCAAATTTACCTGACGCCAGATGTTTAAAAATCAGAAGATTAAGACCTAGTCATTATGTAAAGTTTGGCATTAACATACAATTGAGTGTCCAGAATCTACCTGTGTTGTAGTGCTTTGTGCAGTAACCCAAGTCTTTCTCCTCTTTCAACACAAACTGAGGAAGCATCAGGTCATCCGCAACCTGGACAGGGCCAATGTCCAGCCACTGGAAGCACAGGTCATTCATGGTGTAGCCAACTGCACATAAAAGAATGGAGATTATGGATTTATTTACCCAACTACAGAGGGAGAGATGGGTTATTTATGAAGTAGTCAACAGCAGAAGCCTGTCCAGACAGTGAAGAGAATGGGGAGAAAGAGGCATTACGGGGTGCAAGCAACCAAGTTCAAAGAATGGATGAAAAATAAGGAGATGAAAACTCACAGCTTTCCAGCTGCATAGAGCATGTTTGAATATCCATAGGGAAGTTCATCAGATCCATGGGGCAGGACAGAATCAGAGTTAACCTGGCTCATAGAACCAGAAGCACAGTGAGGGTGAGTAGAAGTCAAATATGGAGAGCTGTGTACACTCAACATTACCTTTGGCTTTTGATCTGAGTTTAGAAAGTCAAAGAAGTTCGCTATTGATAATTTCATTACTTGTAAAAGCAATAAAACATTACTGTTATCTGTCATTATGAAGAGTGTTCTTTTTGAGATGCCAGTCACCTGATACTGTAGAGGACATTCCCATTTTGGAATATGCGGAGCAGTTTGTTGTCTGTAGTGACTTCGTGAAAGTTTGCCCCCTTTTCATTTGCAAAGAAAAGGTCTGGTTTCCAGATAGAGTCCAGCATGGAAGGATCGAGGTCCAGGGAATCATCAGGGTACTCTTTATAGGCCAGCCGCGGGTCATTCCATTGTTGACGTAGAAACACGTTGAGCCGATAATCCTTTGATAGTTATAATATAAAAAAATACTATTAAAGGAAGTAAACAACCACTGTTTGGATGTAAAGTGGATGAGGATGGAAACAATAACCTCACCATGGTGGTTTCTGTGACAGAGCCAAAGCTGTTGATGAAGAGGTTAATGGTGACATTCACAGGAGGACCTGAAAAAGTCATACATGACAAACTCACCAATTCATATGTAATATGGATGTGCATTGTGTTTCACGACTTTCTGATAGGCAGTGTGCTTTTTTTAATATGTGGAGTAAAATGCATTACTTATACATGTTCAGTCATATGTATGTTTATTGTTTGAAGGAAAGAAGCAGTATCTGTGGCAAATAAAAAATGCTAACAAAATCTACAGTACACTGTCATGACATGAGCAATGCATTGTTCACCAGAGCATAATGAAATAATAGGTTACTTACATTCATTATGTGGCAAATTGTCTTGTATTAGAATGAGTTATCACAGACACACAGGATAAAATAATGTTGTCATATACAATGGGCTCCCATTAGTATATTGCATCTCTTAACTAGTGACATCCTAAATATTTCAGAATCTCAAGAGGGTATAATTTATTAATTCTACTTTAGTTACATTAGTGTATTTATAGATAATCAGCAGGGAGTTACCCTGAATGCACTGGCATCTTTCAGTGATGTGGAGCATATGAAATATATATGACGAGATGGGACCCTGGAGAAATGAAGAGGAAGTATGTCAGAGAGAATCTTCTGGCTTCACTGGCTGTGAAGAAATCGACTGAACTAGGTCTGTGGGTTAACATGCATGCAAAATGACACGTTTCTAACCAAAAATGCTCTGGGTAATTCTGGGTTCAACTATCACAACAAATAACAATTATAAAGCAAATGTGAATATCTTTCTGATTTAGGTCACATTGTGTTTTATTCTGTAAATCCACTGTACTACACCCACCAGTTTAGGGTGTACTATATTGCAATATGTATTGCTGCATGTATACCCGTACTTTAATATGTATTATTGTACTTAAATATGTATTACTGCATGTATAAATGTATTATAACATGTATTACAACTTTTATAACTATTGGTAATCTGTATTATCCCATATATAACTGTATGCTAACATATTACCACATGTATAACTGTATGGTAATATCTATTACTGTGTGTACTACTGTACTGTAATATGTATTACAGGGCTATATGATGTATCACTGCACGTACTATCGTGCTGTAGTATTTATAACTGTGTGTACTACTGTACTTTAATATGTATTACAGGGCTATATGATGTATTACTGCATGTACTACTGTACTGTAGTATTTATAACTGTGTGTACTACTGTCATTTAATATGTGTTACAGGGCTATATGATGTATTACTGCATGTACTATTGTACTGTAGTATTTATAACTGTGTGTACTACTATACTGTAATATGTATTACTGTACAGGAGTATATGATGGATTACTGCATGTACTATCGTACTGTAGTATTTTTACCTGTGTGTACTACTGTACTGTATCTATTGCTGCATATATTAATGTGTGTACTACTGTACTGTCCTTTGCTGTAATGTGTATTGCATAATACCTTTGAAGTTGGGTCTTATGCGGGCATCATACCCAGATGTCCTTCCCATAAGTTTATCCAGAAAGTCAGATGGGGAAGGGGCCTTCCCTACTCTGCCAGGTAGTTTAATCTCCTTACAGGACCCAGGCCTGCCAGACGGGGGAATAGGAGGAAACTATCAGAGGAATGTCAGGACTACAATAAGTTTAGGATTACCTTAATGCAAGTGAAGGTGAAGAGTTACATTGTGCCTCAGGTGATTTTCTCTGAAGAAATATGTATAAATTGTCAGAATGATATTTAGAATGCTCATTGTAATTGCTATTTGTTTGAAATGAATTACATGCAGTCGTGACTGTTTGTAATAAATAGTAAATAGATAACTGTAATAATACCATAACAATTAGAAAGATGACGTGAGTGTTAGTGGTTTTATATTATATAAACTAATACATTATTGAAAAGACTCAAGTAATGAAGCTTTCCCTTTTATTTAGACATTATTTAGACATTTTTTTAATTTAGTTTATCTGATCCAACATTGCAAATAAACCTCCCAATCTCAACTGTTAAGAGTTACGGTCTTCTAGTCCCAATGCATTAGACTAACAGCCGAATGGCTTTGAATTGTTAAGCTCAATGTAGTTGTTGTATGAATAAATATTTAATACAGGATGAAAGTCCACAGAATTTGAAGAGGGTACGACGTCATACATTTCTTTAAATAAGTCCTACAGTCATTGATCATTATATTTATAAAATGCAGTGCAAATCATGTTTAGCCAACCACAATATACATATGTATGGAATGATATTTGAGAAAATAACATTTCAGTTACAAGATAATTTAATACATTTCAGCAATGTCCAATAATAATAAGTAATGAACGATCGTTCAACAATTGAACAGATTTCTGTTCGATTGTTTTCATTTCACAATGGATCCATACATACATTTTTGTTAGTCTCCTTAGTTTTCCTCAAATAAACAAAATCACTGACTATAAGGGAACACCAATAATGACTTAAAGGGTTAGGCAACCCTAGCAATAAGAAAATGATTTAATATTTCTTACCTGCTTTGTAGAAAGCAGACAGCACTGACCCATGCCATCCATAGGACTAGTGAAAGCATTCTCTGGTTAAAGCTCTGTGCATAAAATAAAAATGGATGAAGCATTAAGAGGAATTCAGGAACTCAGTGAAGAGTCAGTGAACCTAAGCAGAAAACCATGGTGTTGCTCCACTATCCAGAAAAATCCTTCTGGAGCCCTCTGAGCCTCCCACAGTCTGCAGGTATAACATCCAAGATGATGCTTGTCTATAATTCAAGGTTTGGGGAAGTTTCTCTGTATGTGGAAGACTACAAGCTTTATCTCTCTCTTTTCCAAAGCCACATGCATGCTCCAGGAATTACATCAGGAATATTTAAAGAGACAGGAGCAGTTTAGACCTCTTTTCAGTGCGCTTTTGGCTCCAAATCTTATGAAGACTTTCGACATTAAATAAGGCATTTTCCAGAGAATTAATCTGTCTTTCACCTACAAATGAAAATACAACAGAGAACGTGAAAATACTGTACATCCCAAAAATACACATTTATAGGAACATATCTAACCTTACAATGGCAATCCATTTGAATAATTACTTATATAATTATATTTAAAAATTTTAATAAGTAAAACATGAAAAGAATGTGCAGGGCAGCTAAATGCAATACCACAGAACTTCATTATGAAAATATTTTTAAGGTGTAAAATAAAAACTTGGAAGCAGAAGACATTCTGCACATTTACTAAGATACATTTTACACTACAGTAAGTGTTGGGCAATATTTTCGACTGTTTTTTTTAAATAGTAATGCCTACGACTACTTTGGGCAACAGGGAAGCTAGCTGTACCTCACACGTGGTGCAAGACCTTTCCCGACTTCCCAGAGGGAGGCGTTTAAGAGCCAAAGAGTGTCAGCAGATGGGGCAAAAATTATTTAAATCTCAGTAAGTTCCCTGCATGTTAAAAGCATTTCCAGTTCCATAGTGCTTAAGTAGGCCAACCTTCATTTAAATGTGGAAGTCACCTTTACAGCATGCTTTTATTCAGAGCGTACTTTCCCAGAGTCGTTCCATATGCTGTAACCCATACAGGTCAGGTGTCCTCTGTCCATGTCTACCTTTTCCTATCCACTATGAGAGCCAGGGTACTTCAACCAATAACTCAGGCCAGGAGGAGTCTATGTGGGACAGTTGGAGCAGTGCAGGCTGAAATCTTGGCCACTTATGTTTTAACTAAACTGAAGTACACCATGTTAATAGCCACTGCATAAAAGATTCCATATTTGAGCTGTGACATTTGAACAATGAAAAACCATGTCACAATACCAAATAGAACTTACTATAGTGCTAGCATTCCAAGTCAGAAGCAGCGCCCATGAGTGGCCACAACTTTAAACAGATAATGCAAGCTGTAGGATTATTTCAATTGGAAAATATTTTTATTGCAGCCTTTATCATAATGAGCTGTGTGAATCACACTGAAAAACAACATCCACGTACAAGTATGTTTTAAGGATCTTGCCCAGCGTCACTTGTATTCCTCGAAATAGACAATTTTACTTTGATTACAAAATGCTGAAGGAACAGATCAGGAGACTTTCGTACTATAGAATGATTTGACTGGACGAATATTTCTACTCACTATCTGGAATAGAAAAGAAATACAGATGCATGTAATAGAAATTACAAACATTTGAAAATATTCCAACAACATGAAATGTACAGAGCAGATGTGTCCAGAGGGTCTCCCTTCTCTTTTCAAGTGCATCATCATAGAAGGGTCTGCCAAAGCCAGGCAATCACTGTGAAAGTTCAATGCCATTATCAGAAGTGACAGCGCACGTCTCCGGGCATAGGCTCAACCTCCCCCGAGAAGAGAAGACTCAGTCCTCGTGAATGTTGAAGAGCTTAGCCACTTCATTTAGATCTGCATGTTCCTCTCCATCTTTGATGATCTGTCGAGACAAGATTGCACAGCAAATCAGTCTATATTTAACTCCATTTTGAACCACACTTTAGTGACACTGAGCTAAGCATTTGAAGAACACAGAATACGTTTTCTTGGATATGTGTGTTGGTTCTCACCTTCCTTGCAATTGGCATTCTGTTAAACACATTCCACAGGACAATGCCCACCACCACTTTGTCACGTAAATAGAAGATGACTCCTTTCCCATAGTCGTCCTTCTGCTGAGGTTCTGGAGGGGATGCAGGAGTGGAGGAGGTTGCAGTGCTACTGGCCGTCCCCTCAGTCTCACTCTCCGAACGGATTCCAGTTCCTACGGAGGTCAAGAAAGAGGCTTAGTTTGTCTCAGATATGATTAAGTTACAGAGGTCCTGTAGAATTAGATTGTTGCAAGGTCATTGTGTAAGATCCTACCAGACTTTTCAGTAGCAGCTTTGGGGGTGTCTTTGGCAGTAGCTTTGGCAAATACTCCAACAGTTGGAAGGCTGCTGTCTACTATCCCAATGGCTTCATAGCCTACATCAGGCCCCAAATCACTCCTGTGGGAGAAAAGGACATGAGCATTCTGATTTCACCTCATTTTAACACACTATGATGATGTGAACGTATTAAAATAAAGAAACAACGCATCCCATCTAAGGAAGACATAAGACAATGTACTCTAGTGAGTGTCAAAAAAAAAATACATTCGTGTTTCACCATAATACAACTAGAGTTCAGTTCACTAACAGAGATGTCACTTTAGGGATTTACGTTTTACTTTGTCTCTTTGGAAGAAAATCTTAGTGACATTTAAGGTGGGGTCTTTTAGAGTTCATTACTAGTATCTTTGCCTAGTTTCAGTGGACACCGTCATAGAAGTATTTTAGAACCCCAGCTGAAGGCGCTTTGTTTTGGTCTGGTTGTCAAAGTGACTTTTGTTATTTCCCTTTTCTGTGAACAACATTCTGAGTTTGTCTTGTTGGAATGAAACAGAAATATTCTTCAGAAATAATTCAAGACTTAAATATTGGTACTTCAGCAAACCTTCACATGTAATTTGACTTAAGTTCATCATGTGGTCTGTAATAAGGGGCAAATGTAATGTAACAGGCTTTAAAAATGTACTATGGGTGCACAATTTCCATTTAAAATGTAAAAGGTTCAAAAGGCAACCATTTCATGAAACAAAATATCAAAAGGCAATTGCTTAATGAATCCAAGCATTTTGCACAAATGTCCAAAAGGGACTGAAAATGGAGAGCTTAGGGATTCAAGATCCAAAAAGCCAACCGAGCCAGCTAGGCTATCGTTTTCAGGCCGACATGATAAATACAGCATGTGTTGTTTTCATAGTTTGTGGGCCACCTATTTCTAGGAGTACCTAATTATAGACTCCTCCATTGAATTCTCATTAAAATATGTTTTTATTATTTAGATGTGGAAAATGAATCGCATCATTCACAAGTCACAAGTTGGTTTATTTATTTAATCTTTGCCACACATGAACTCCCGCGCTCAGAGCTCCGTCAGCAGTATGTGACTGAACCTTTAAAGTGAATAGATAGGGATGAGGGGCTGGCTTGGGATTCACCAACTGAAAACCACTGACAGGGAAAGTGAATAGGACTCATACCAGAACATTGACTGATGCCAGTAGGGCTTGTTGGCCCCCGTCATGTTCTCTCCGGCAAGTCTGCCACTCACGACTGCATGGTCATGGTGCTCCACCCGCCTGCGGCCCAGTCTAATGTCATAGAAGCAGGCTGCATCACCTGCCTAAAAACAGAGGATATTAATGATCACAGGGTGGCCTATAAAGTCTTGCAACATCAGGTAATACATTTTGCTTTATTTTCTTGTCCTTGATAATGAGAGTACAGAATGCATATCTTGGTAATGTAATCAATCTTTCGATGGAGAGCTTTACTTTGCTGATAGTTTTGAGATGAAACAGAGTAAGATCCAAAGAGAACCACTTTCATTTGCACTTACCACCCATATATTGGACCTAGCCTGCAGTTCTGCATTGACCCGATAGCCCCCAAAGTCAGAGTCTACCTCCAGACCTGCCGACTTGGCCAGTTCTACACTGGGCTCCAGCCCAACAGCTGCAACTATATGGTCCGTCTTCACTACGCGACCATCCTTCAGTTTGATCTCCACTTTGCCATCTTTGAAGCTCACACCTTTTACCAAAGCTTCTGTGATGACTCGCACTCCCTCTGTAAAAAGAAAACAAGTTCAGTATGAATAACTTCTTTAAAAATATATTTTTCTGTTTCATTCATGTCTACAGAAGAATAGATGTCTTTCCAGCAGAAAAGTCCCACCATGCACCTTGTGATAATCGGTATTGTAAGTTGACTGAGGGCAACAAACAAAATGTAATAATTTATACATTAGGTCCATAGAATGAAGTCAGCAGAATGAAGAGCTTGGTAGGGTTTGAGCAGGGCGTGGTAGACAGGGACAATTCACCTTCCTGCTTTATAGACAAGCACCATGGTCCAGCAGTGGATGCAAGCTTCAACTGGAAGCCATCTGAGTGTGCAGAGGGTGACATGGGAGAATTTGGAAAAGGTTGAACATCAGAAGGGCTGTGGCATCCTGGATAAGCTGCAATGACTTGATGGCACAAGTACAGAGTCTAACCAACAGTGATTTGCAGTAGACTGGACGGGTGCCTAGATTAGGAAATGAGCCCTTTTCTTGTGTGAGGGAAAGTCGTACTCTACAAATGTTGTAGACCAAGACCCAGCAGGAGTGAGTCAGCGATTTGATGTTTTCGGAAAACGACAGGATGTTGTCGAGGATCACGCCAAGGTTCTTTGCACTTTGGGAGGACACTTGTGCTGTTAACAATCAGAGGGGTCTCAGAGTATAGGCCTTCCCCTAGAGGAAGAGCAGCTCTGTCTTTTTAAAGTTGACCTTGAGGTGATGGGCTGGCATCTAAGCAGTGATTATTATTGGCTGATAACATTTTTCAGAGAGACACAAGAGAGAACGGTCAACTGTTTTGAAAAAGGAGGAATATGAGCCTTTAGTTTGATGCCAGATGGGTCATGTTGGCTTCTTGAGGAGGGGAGTGACTCTGGCCATTCTTGAAGTCAAAGAGAATGCAACCAGGGGTCAAGGAGTTGGGAAGGAAGTACAGAAGGATCCCAGAGATGGTCTGGGAAAAAAAAGAAGGGGTTGGGGTCAAGTGGGAGATTATCAGGTGACCGGACAACAGCAATTGCAGGACTTCTGGTGAGACAAAATATCATGTTAATGCAGAGACAAGTTCTATGAGGGGCCAGTGGACTCAATAAGCTGAGTGAATGAGACACAAATGTCATTAACCTTCTTCTCAAAGTGGAGGTGGAGAACTAAAGAGATGGCAAAGAGTTTCCTGGGGTTAAAAGTCAAATGACACTTGGAGTTAAAAAAAAAAAAAAGTGGCTTTAGTTGGCAATGGGGAGAGAGGGCAGCGAGGAGGAATTGAAAGGATCACAGCTCATCCAGAAGTTTTATTTTCCACCATTTTTGCTGATATCCACAGACACGTTCTGTGAGCTCGCAGTGAGTCATTT
Organism: Esox masquinongy; assembly: GCA_016801175.1. Lineage (NCBI taxonomy): Eukaryota > Metazoa > Chordata > Actinopteri > Esociformes > Esocidae > Esox > Esox masquinongy. Next base: position 29,224 of record JACXGI010004143.1, read on the forward strand.
ATAGCACAAGCAGAAGGGGACAGCCGAGCCATCTGAGAGAAAACGTGACAGTCATAGGATGTGGAAATGGAAGAGTAAGGCCAGACGCAGAATTTAGTAGACAAAAGGGAGAACAATTTGGCAGACGGGAGAGATATTTAAACAGAAGATGTAATTGAAGGCAGACATTTTTGGAGTAGCAGTATTTTTGGTGGATAATCCATGTCTCAGTCAGGGCCAAAAAGTAAAATGCCTGAAAGGAAGCATAGGCTAAGAAAATCAGTATTGACAGCAGAGGTAGTAGTACTGACAGGCAAATAGTCTGCCTGGGCCAAACGCGTTTTTATTATTTGTTTCGTCTTGGCCAAGTAGGGTTTGCTATTTTACCGTGGCCTAAATAATATATGGATAGGCCCAGACAGAACAAATCTCATTCAAGTAATGGTACCAATATTAGCATTCTTCACACATGTTAAAATAATCTATTAGGGCCTTTTTGTTGTGCCTCAAAAACAATTTCAGATACTTTTGGACAATCCGTCCACTGCTCAAAAAAATTAAGGGCCACTTAAAATCACATATTGGGTCTCAATGAAGGAAATATATTAAAGATCAAAGTCTTTACTGTACATTGTGTAATTAGTTGAGAACAAATTGATGTAACAACGGTCTATGGAAACCAAAATCACCAACCGACTGAGGGCTAGATTCAAACCTACACCGAAAATCAAAGTAAACAATTGAAATCACAGGCTGAATGTCATCACGGCAACTCATAATGTGACTCAGTAGTGTGTATGGCCCCCACGTGCCTGTATGCACTCCCGACAACGTCTGGGCATGCTCCTGATGAGACGGCGGATGGTGTCCTGGGGGATCTCCTCCCAGGCCTGGATCAGGGCATCAGTGAGCTCCTGGGACAGCCTGTGGCGCTACTTGGTGGCGGCGGATGCACGACACATAACATCCAAGCGGTTCTCAATTGGATTCAGGTCTGGGGAACGTGAGGGCCAGTCAATGGCATCAATGCCTTCGTCATCCTGGAACTGTCTACACACTCTGGCCACATGAGGCTGGGCATTGCCCTGCACCAGGAGGAACCCAGGGCCCACGGCACCAGCGTAAGGTCTAAGGATTTCATCCCGGTACCTAACAGCAGTCAGGGTACCGTTGGCTAGTACGTGGAGGTCCCTCCAAGGATATGCCTCTCCAGACCATCACTGACCCAACCGCCAAACCGGTCATGCTGGATGATGTTGCAGGCAATATAACGTTCACCACGGCATCTCCAGACTCTTTCACGTCTGCTCAGTGTGAACTTGCTCTCATCTCTGAAGAGAATGGGGCACCAATGGCAGACCAGCCAATTCTGGTGTTCTCCGGCAAATGCCAATCAAACTGCACGGTGCTGGGCTGTAAGCGCAGGTCCCACTAGAGGATGTCGGGCCCTCATGCCACCCTGATGAAGTCTGTTTCTGACAGTTTGGTGGGAAACATGCACACCAGTTGCCCACTGGAGATCATTTTGTAGGGCTCTGGCAGTGCTCCTCTTGTTCCTCCTCGCACAAAGGAGCAGATACTGGTCCGGGTGCTGGGTTGATGCCCTTCTACGGCCCTGTCCAGCTCTCCGCGTGTAACAGCCCATCTCATGGTTGCTTCTCCATGCTCGAGACTGTACTGGGAGACACACCAAACCTTCTTGCGACGCCACATATGGACGTGCCGTCCTAGAGGAGATGGACTATGTGCAACCTGAATGGGCTGCAGGTACCGCCTCATGCTACCAGTAGTGACAAGATCACTAGCAGAACTACAGAAGAATCAGTCAGGAAGGATAAGGAGAGAGCAATTGCCTGTGGGCACCACCTGCAAAACCATTCAGATTTTTGGGGTTGTCTTGCTGTTGCCTCTCCAATGCACCTGTTGCCACTTTCATTTGCACCAAAACAGGTGACAATGATTCACAATCGCTTATGCTTCCTAAGTAGACAGATTAATATCCCTGAAGTTTAATTGACTTGGTGTGACTGACAGGATTTGTGCAACAAATGCAAAAATGTTAGCACTTGGACACCGACGTGCTATCCCATGAGAGGAAAAAAAAAAGTAAAAAAAGAAAAGAAAAAAAGAAAAATCAACAAAATGAAGTTAATATTCCTGAACACCTCAATGTTTGACACTCACAGGATGTTGTTTGGAAAACACTGTACGATGTGTAAAAAATGGTTTTTCGAATGTGTGACTTCTTATTGCTTAGTTCAACAAACTGACCAGACCAAAAAATCCTGTCAGATTCAGTTAAGAATAAAGCAGAGCAGTTTGGGACTCAATCTTTGGATCCTTGAAGCCATCGAGTAAAAATAAACTCCCATATACATTTGTGAAACATACACTACCGTTCAAAACTTTGGGGCCACAAAGAAAAACAATTTTTTGGTACGAGATCCAGGAAATCTCGTAAGAGATCCAAGAAATCTCGTAAGAGACCCAAGAAATCTCGTAAGAGACCCAAGAAACTGAGAAAACTCTTGTACGAGATCCAAAAACACTGAGGATCTCAAAGTTGTGTACCACTCCCTTCACTGAACAACACAAACTGTCTCTAACCAAAATAGAAAGAGGTGTGGGAGGCCCCGGTGCACAACTGAGCAAGAGGACAAATACATTAGAGAGTCTAGTTTAAGAAACAGACTCCTCACAGGTCCTCAGCTTGAACGTATGGTACATACGTGCCAGTCAAGCCAATCCAACTTGTGGGAGGTGCTTCCAGGACCCATGGGGTGAAATCTCTACATACAGTTAGGTCCGGAAATAATTGGACACTGACAAGTTATTTTGGCTTTTTACCCAAATATATTCAAGTTAGTTAAATAATAAATATGTGCTTAAACTTCAGTCTCTCAGCTTTAATTTGAGGGTATTCTCATCCAAATTGGAGGAAGGGTTTAGGTATTACAGCTCATTAATATGTAGCCCCGTCTTTTTCAAGGGACTAAAAGTAATTGGACAACTGACTCAAAAGCTGTTTCATGGGCAGGTGTGGGTTATTCCTTCATTATTTCTTCAATTAACACTAGAACCACCAAGCCTTTCAGGCGAACATTAATAGCCAGAGCTGAAGGACGTTTCTCGTCATTAGCATATGAATCGGCCCTATTAGCATACACATTCTCCTCTGTAGCATCACTACCCAGCCAAAGCATCAGTTCATCTACTGGGTCGTCATCAAACTAAATAGAATAAAAAATAATTCATTACAGAATTTGCTTGTTTTAAATGGTTAATGAATTTGAAAAAATACAAGAATTTGTATTGAAGGTCTTATCATATGAAAAAAAATGACTAAAAAAGAATACATGGAGCGATTATTTCTAAGAACACAGGCTATAGCATTTATTAGGCCCTACAAATATACAAAATGAAAATTACACAACACTTAAATTATTCAACAATAAACCCATTAGAAATTAGTTTTCATTTAAATCTCACTTTGATGTACAAAGTAAAATAACCGACATTATCGACCAGTTTGCGACGATCAAAGTATATCCGCATGAATAGCCATACATAGGCCTAAAGCACGGTTGCTAGATAAACACGATAAATTTGATAAATAAAAAGGCAAGGATGATTTACAGAAGCCTTCACTGTCACGGTGCCTCCCGTGATCATGCCAGCCTCCGGCTGCTAGCTCCGCATTCACGGAACAACCCGGACTCTCCACTATCAGGGACACCTGTTCCTCATCACATCACCACGAATTTCCCATCATTACGCACACCACATCCTCATTACTACAGCTTATAACTGCCGTTCACAGCCTTCTCTTCAAGTAAAAACATTGCAGTGTATTATACAATTAATTTTATTTGTAAACTCAATTAGCAGAGTAAAAGGATGATCAAAGGATGATTTACAGTAGCCTACATGAATAACGAAATTGACTATTTGATAAAATATAGAAAAGTCATTTGTCATCGATTTGGATGATGTGGGCTACAAAAACCCATGCATTTAAACATCTTGCTCAAACTTCAAACTTCTACCCCACAGTCAGCACACAGCTTCAGGGGTTTGTGTGAGCAAGACCAGCAAATAAAAACGGTTGCACTGCACACAGTTCTCACTGGTCTTGTTCTGTGTTCACTTGCCGACTTGACACGGTCGTCTTGCCAGGTGTGAGCTGCCGAGGCTTGGGAAGAGGAAGAGTGGGACGTGCTGCCTCCTTGGTAGCTAGCTTCTTGGCTGTCTTGGCGTTCATGTAGTTTTCACAAAGCTCACATGCCAGATCCATTAGGAAATGTCTTCTGCTGATTGTCTTGAGACATTTTGAGTTGATAGCAACCATGTCTAAAGGGCTGTAGAACACCACAACAGGGCAGCGACCAGTACCTCCTTATACATTGTTGGCATTTCTTTTTGTGAGTAATTATTTAGCCTAATACATTTGTAGAATACATTTGTAGTTTCTCAACAAAGTATTAAAAATTTAAATTTTATTCATGATTGTGTTAATTTGTCCAATTACATTTGAGCCCCTGAAATAAGGGGACAGTGTATGAAAATGGTTGCAATTCCTAAACATCTCATAATATTTTTGTTCCACCCTTTGAATTAAAGCTGAAAGTCTGCACTTCACTTGCATCTCGGTTGTTTCATTTCAAATCCATTGTGGTGGTGTGTAGAGCAAGAATTATGAAAATTGTGTCATTGTCCACATATTTCTGGACCTAACTGTATTACCTCAACAAACTGACAACTAGAATGTCAAAAGTCTGCAAGGAAGTAATTGCTGCAAATATAGGTTTCTTTGACAAAGTACAATTAGGACAATTATTATTTATTATTATTATTATTATTATAATTATTATTTCAATTAAAAATAATTATTTCTAACCTTGTCATTGAAAATATTTCCTATTCAAACTCATTTCATGTATGTTTTCATGGAAAACAAGGACATTTCTAAGTGAGTGTAGTGTAGAAGTTACAGAAATTAAGAGGGTTTCTTCTTTACCACTTCTGACTTTGGCGGTTGTCCAGTTGCTCAGATACTCAGGCAGAACCTTTCCCATGTTGCCCTTCTCAGGGAACATTTGGATTACCTCCAGGTCAGAATCAGCAGCTGGAAAGAGGAAGACCGAGACACACCTTACAAACGGGCATATCACTGTGGTAAGGGTTAGTTCAGCCAGTGTAATTTCCACAATTCAGACAGTAACATACATCTCCGGCCCAGGGCACAGGCTAGCTCACTCCCCAAGAAACCTCCTCCAATGATGGTGATAGACTTGGTGTCCCTGGAAACCTTATTCAACGCTTTGAAATCTTCAACCTAGGGTTGCGATCAGAAAGCATTTTTACAAAGTGAATTTGAATGTAAACAACAATTCTGTTTCAAAAAACATACTTGTTGGCAGATGGCATCAGACATGCACAAATGCTCAACCTGGTGGCTCATTTCATAAAAAAGCAACATGTCAAAGTATGCTGTGCAGTCTCGGAGATGACTATGATATTAACAAGCCCTACAGAATACGTCTTCAGCAAGTCATTATTATTCTGCAGGTAGAGTTTACCTTTCTAAACAGAGTAGTCCTCTTTGTCACCTCCTCTCCTGCTCTCTCGATCACTTGCAGATTCCTTGGGACCCCGCCTTAAAAGACAAGCTCAAATTAATTGCTGCTTAAACAACTCATAGCCTGTTGTGTCATCCCCAAGCTAAACTGAATGTGCTTGATAAACTTGATTTATCATCATGTTTTACCTGTGGCAATCAGGCACTTATCATATGAGATCTCAGTGTTATCACTCAATGTCACTTTGTTTCCCCTCACATCCATGTGCACTACCTGGAGAATAGGGGAAGGTTATATTAAAATGTGATTTAAGACAACATGGTCATACAGATTATTCTTCATGAGGTTGGATGCGGGAAGGCAGAGTGTAATGGACACCACTCAGTCAAATTTTAAATTAATTATTAAATCATTCCATAAAAAATGGATATAGAAAATTATCCATGAACTTGATGTACATTGCCTCTTCCAAGAAGGTTTGATAAACTGTTTTACTAAAACGGAAGTATTGTTTGGTTAAAAAGAGATAAGCAGATAAGCCTAAGCAATAAAATGTATGTATAGTCTGCAATTATATGGAAAATATCCAACAATTCTCAGAAGAATCCACCTTTTTCCCAGTGAGCACAGCCACCCCACCATTCTCCACTTTCTCCAAATCCTGAGGACTAACATAGAAAGAGGGAGGCTGGAAGTAGATGCTGAAAACCAGAAAGACATGTATGAATACAGGAACATTGCATGACATTGTGTCCCAAAGTATGTTGAGTTGACACTGTACTGTAACCAGTGTAAACACACACAGACCTCCTCTCCTTGCCATTCCACTGTTTGAAGCGCAGCGTGTCAACCACACCAGGGTCATCAGAGAACCACAGCTCTTTGGAGAGAGGAGGCCTCATGTAGGGAAGGTCTGGTTCATCAGTGATGATCAGAACCTGCACACAGACAAAAACATTTCTTAGTTCAAGGGGCTGAAAGTCTAAAGAAATTCACTACAGTTAAGACTGCCTTATTTTTGCCCAAACCAGAAGGAGCATACCTAATGGCTGACCGCTAGTCAACATCGATAGCGCCAACACAGCAGAGCGTAAGATTTCAGCATCATCTTTCATCATAACATTTCTCCTGCACTTAATTACACTAAGCAGATTTTAGTGGCCTCAAAAAGTAACGAAACGCAAACGGATACCACGGCAACATGCAGTACCATGAGTATGCTGCAGGAGCAGTATTGAACGGGTTTTTGGAAAATATAAACACAGTAGCATTGGCAGTGAATATCATCTCATCAAGCTAGTTAAAGTGCTTCAAAATAATTTTCCATGTTCATTTACAAATTTTCTTTTTACTGCTTTTTTCAATTTGAATATATGATGTCTGTCAAATTCTGAAGGGTGTCCGAAGTGAGATGCTGTGAGCACCTGCACTGCACAACCAGTCTCTGTGTCTGCATATGGACAGAATTGTGAAAGCAGACAGCTGGAAGGGGATCTAAAAAAAAAAAAGCCTAAATTGTGAATGGTAGAAACATAACACTCTGCTTTCATGGCTAGTTCAATAAACAAAAAGTAGCGAGCCAGATATACACAATTATCAGATCCGGAAGTTAACTATTGTCATTAAACTCAAAGAGCACAAAGAGCAAAGGAAGCAAGTGTGTGCAGCATACTAAGTGTGATAATCTACATACACTGACTATGGAGCGGCCATAACATTGCTTGCTATATGTTGGTCCCTCCTTAGATACGAACAGTATGTAGAAAGAAACACTCACTCTGGCTCCTGGGTCCCTGGCCCTAATGGAGCGTGCTGCAGCAAAGGAGGCTGTGCCTCCGCCAATTAAGAGGTACGGGGCATGGGAGGGAAACTCTACAGGGGCAGGTGGAGGGACATTGGTGGGTGTAACTGTTGCAGGGTCCGCAGCTAGAAGTGGGACAGCAAAGAAATGTAGAGTCACTGCACAATCTAATATTGCAGACTTATTCAGAAGCAGATGTCAAGCATGCTGCATCCAGCTGTAAAGTGGGAACCAGTCTAAAAAAAAAAAAAAAAAAACAGAGCCATGTGTGGGAGATTATCATTTAGCCATACAATAATGACCAAATACTTCAGCATAAGTAACCTTGAAAGGGAAGAGGTTAAAATGCAGTCAAAGAAAAATTAAGTGAAAGCATCATTTAGCATTACCAGTCCAAACATATACCAAAGCTAACCTTAACAGGAGAAAACAAAGGCTTCAATGTAAACATCAAAATAAATAAATAGGAACAAAGTTTACTGGAAGAAACCATATTGTGTTTACAAAAAAAACCCAGTGTTGAGTTGCTCTCTGCCCACTCCCAGAGACTGGACTCAGCTCTTACCACTCTCAGTCACAGTCGTAGTTTGTGGCTCAGCTGTTTCTGCAGGAGGGCTTTCTGCTACTGGTGTTGGTTCTGTTAGCATAACCGAAGTGTTAAGCAATTGGGTGTAAAAAAAAAGGTTACAAAAAATGATCTATTTTGATCATTGAAATTATGGGCACATTTTTCCATGCCCTGGTCTGAGTGCTTACCACTCTCCAAAACAGGAGCAAGAGGCTCTTCTGCAACTTCTGCAACAGGGGACAGTTCCACGGAAGGTTCTGGTTCTGTTCAGCATAATGGCATTTTAAAAATCTAACTGCATAATTTGGCTAAGAGTTACTTCATAATAGAGGTCAACCGATTATCATTTTTAAATGCAGATACCGATTATTGGAAAACCAAAAAGCCAATACCGATGAATCAGCCAATCCTAATAATTTTTTTAATAATAATTCTAATACTGAATGAACAATGAACACTTTTAATGTAAGTTCTTAAAATAGATAAATCACATTAAGTCTAAAAAAATAATTGAAATATGTCCAATTTGGTTTAAATAATGTACAACCCAGTTTCCAAAAAAGTTGGGACGCTGTGTAAAATGTAAAGAAATACAGAATGCAATGATGTGCAAATCATTTAAACCTTATATTCAATAGAAAATAGTACAAAGACAACATATCAAATGTTTAAACTGAGAAATGTTGTATTTTCTTGAAAAATATATGCCCACTTTGAATTTGATGCCAGCAACAGGTTTCAAAAAAGCTGGGACAGGGGCAACAAATGACTGGAAAAGTTGTGTAATTATATATTTTTTAAATGAACCTAGTAGAACATCTCACAAGTAATTAGGTTAATTAGCAACAGGTCAGTAACATGATTGGGTATAAAAAAAGCACACTCATCCCCAGAGAGGATGAGTCTTTCAGAAGTAAAGATGGAGAAGGGTTCACCACTCTGAAATACTGTGCTGCCCAATAGTGCAACAATTTAAGTACCATGTTTCTCAATGTAAAATTGCAAAGAGTTTGGGGACCTCATCTACGGTACATAATATCATTAAAAGATTCAGATAATCCAGAGAAATCTCTGTATGCAAGGGACAAGCCCAAAACCCAATATTGGATGGCTGTGATCTTTGGGCCCTCAGGGCACCCTTTGGGCACTGCATTAAAAACAGACACCTTTCTGTAGTGGAAATCACTTGATGGGCTCAGGAACACTTTCAAAAACCATTGTCTGTGAACACAGTACGTCACTGCATCCACGATTGCAAGTTAAAACTCTACCATGCAAAGAAGAAACCATACATAAAGAAGATCTATAAACGCCGGTGCCTTCTCTGGGCCCGAGCTCATTCAAGATGGACTGAGACAAAGTGGAAAACTGTCCTGTGGTCTGACAAATTAAAATTTGAAATGCTTTTTGGGAGTCATGGACGCCGCGTCCTCCGGACTAAAGAGGAGAGGGACCATCCGGTTTGTTATCAATGCACATTTCAAAAGCCAGCCATGTGCACTCATGCATGGGGGTGCATGAGTGCACATGGCATGGGTGACTTGCACATCTGTGAAGGTACCATTAATGCTGAACAATATATATAGGTTTTGGAGTGACATATGCTGCCATCCAGATTATATAATTTTTAGGGAAGGCCTTGTTTATTTCAGCAAGACAATGCCAAACAACATTCTGCACATATTACAACAGCATGGCTCCATAGTAAAAGAGTCCAGGTGCTAAACTGGCATGCCTGCAGTCCAGACCTGTCACCCATTGAAAACATTTGGCGCATAATGAAATGAAAAATAAGACAACGGAGAACCAAAACTGTTGAGCAGCTGAATTCCTATATCAAGCAAGAATGTGAAAACATTTCATTTTCAAAAGTACAGCAATTGGTCTCCGCAGCTCCTAAACACTTAGAGTATTGTTAAAAGAAGAGGTTGATGCAACACAGTGGTAAACATGCCCCTGTCCCAACTTTTTTGAAATGTGTTGCTGGCATCAAATTCAAAACGAGCATGTATTTTTCCAAAAACAATAAAATGTATCCATTTCAACATTTGATATTGTCTTTGTACTATTTTCAATTAAATGTAGGAAAAAATAATTTGCACATCATTGCATTCTGTTTTTATTCACATTTTTGATTTAATTTTGTTTTTATTTGCAGCGTCCCAACTTTTATGGAAATTGGGTTGTAAAACGAAATGCAATAACAAACGACTTATAGCTCAAGTAAGAACTACATGCGTTTGTGCTAAAAACATTTGATGTTTCAGAGATAAGTTGCAAATCTTGATAGTTGACCAATTAATGAATGGTTTTGGTGCCGAAAGGCAGGAGGGCACTGCCTGCTTATCTGGCTTAATACCCAGAAAGCACTTCCATAATTTCTCTGGTTTTGCCTTACATGGTAAGAGTAGAAATGTCTTTATGTTCCAAAGGAAATACACTTTAGAAATCAACAACAAGCATCTTCGCCATAATAACACCTGACTATCTTTAATTGTTTTAATATTTTGGGTTGCTACTGGATCAATTAATAATCTCAATGAGTTGTCTAACATCTAGTACAGACCGCTCATTTATTCTAGCATTAACAATACTGCAACAAGTGTTAGAACAGAGGTTCCCAAACAAGGGGTCGCGACCCCATGTGGGGTCACCAGATATGAAAATGGGGTCGAGGGAGAATGTTTTACAATTGACTCTTATAGCCTCAAATAAAAAAAATAACGATAATTTTTCTTCACACGGCTGGGGTTGCGAGAATTTTTAGATATTGAAATGGGGTCGTTGGCCAAAAAAGTTTGGGAACCCCTGTGTTAGAGGTTTCTAGGTTGTTGTCCACCACTCCTCAGTTTACTTTCTACTCTATCAAATAATCAAATGGAACTCAGAGACTGGCTTGCAGCATTGCAGTGCAGAAGCAGTTGCAGAACGTTTGGTGTTGTGTATGTGTTGGATTTATCCAATGTATGCCTCAAATTGTATGCGTAGAAGCAGGGCGGAAGTAGTGTTGAACATTGAATGTCAAACTTTTTTGCACTTACAGCAAACTTTCTCGTATATAAAAAATTAACATATTTTTAGATAATTCACTAACTACAACATTAATAAAAGAAAATGTATTGTGCAAGCATATCACGTTTGACAGCCTATACTATAATCTCCCTCCAAAATTAAAAGCCTGAAGGTTTTTATAATACTAAACACAGTCAAGACAGTATTGATAGGCTCATTCAACAATGAGACCAACTGCCGAGATCGCGAAAACAGGTTTGGGACTTGACTGATTGAAGAGCTTCGGCTTTTAGGAGAATTTCTTAGCTACTTTCGTCTGGACCAAGGCCAATACAATCAACTGTTCCAGATGGTAGGACCACAATTTCATGTGTCAAGTTGAAAGCCTGGTCATTTGTCTCTGGTAAGAAAAATGAAATTGATTTGTAGTGTTTAGTAACTGCAATTAGGACTAAATCTAAAGGAAATGGCTTGTAATAAAGGCCATGTTATGTAACCTGCTTTCACAATCTTTATTGCATTGAGTTTTCATGAGAAATGGGACTGATAGAGGGATGAAAAGTCTAAAACCCATAGTTAGGGTCATAGCAAGCTGCTACCTAACCAATAATTGATAGCCTACGTAGGTAGCTTGACACACTATATGCTCAGCGACAATGATTCCAGTTCATAAAAAGCATCATACAACATCTGTGGAGAATCTATGCGTTCTGAGTAATTGCATAGCTGCACAAAATGTTCTGCAAGCTTTCTGCTTTGACGCCGCAGGTGTGATCGAGGCGTAACATTCACACTATTTGCGATGGGGGCGGTGGCTCGATTCATTTCAGTGAAGTGAAGCGTGGTGAGCGCGTGGCTTGTGGGGCGATGCGTGGGATCCGTGAAAGGCGAAAGTTCAGATTTCCCAAATTTATGCAAATCACCCGTGCCTATCGCTGGGGATTGCCCAATCACAGGAATGAGCGTAGGTGGTTGTGAAATGCTCTCCGTATAATTAAAATATAACTTCAGTTTCACAATTAAAGTTCCATTGTTTGCTTTTGCAGTCCTTTTTAAAAGGATGGATGAAAAAAATGAAAAACCTTTAGTAGCAGTGATGGGATTTCACGCACACTACCCGCGCGCTCATGTCTGGCAAGCTGTCGCTGAGCCATACCTTGCGTGCACACTGCCCGCGCGCGCAGTGCGTGTCTTCCTAATTAATGCCAGCGACAACCAGTATAGAGGAAGCATCAGTCTCCGCAATTATAAGTGTTTATTATTTGCTTGACTCCACTATGATTTGTCAATGTTCTAATAGAAATTTACTTCATTTTACGTTATGCATGTATCACTCACCCGTGATCCTAACAATCTCTGAAACATTCTTCCATGCACCCATTTTTAGAATTATATCTCTGTATGAAGCCAGAGAAACATAAATAACAGGGAAACCGGACACTGCAATAATACGTTTCCGGCCCATGTTTTGAGCTAGCGATCAATCGGTCAACCTCTACTTTATAACAAAAAATTCTTAATCTTCACTGTCCAAAGTGCATACCACTCTGAGCTGGAGCACATGGCGTCTCCACAGCTTCTGCCAGGGCCAAATCAGCAACAGGTGCTCCTTCTGTTAGCATGGTTCCATTTTAATAAAAAAACATATTTCCATTCCAAAATCCATTGTCCGTTATCAGGTTAACTTGAGATTAAAAACATATGGGAGATGCTTTCTTCCCCCCATGCAACCATGCCTTACCAATCTCAGCCTCTAGTATGACAGGAGGCCCCTCAGGTTCCTCTGTAGTTACTTCTGGGGATGTTTCTGTGTATTTCACCAAAAATATTTTTAAATGCTTCTCATCAGCAAATATATAGAGCAAAAATACAATGCCTTGCGAAAGTATTCAGACCCCCGACCAATTCTCCAACTAATTACCAATGGTACACTGAAATGTTATAAAATCAATAAGGTTTTGTTAAGAAATATTTGTAAGACAAAACTAAAATGTTGCTTAAGTATTCAGTCCCCACACATTTATATTTAGTAGAGCCACCTCTCACTGCAATAAATTATTAGTCCATTGGGGTAAGTATGCTATATGGCCAAAAGTATGTGGACACCCCTACTAATTATTGAGTTCAGGGGTTTCAGCCACACCCATTGCTCACAGGTACATAAAATCCAGCACATAGACATACAATCTCCATTGACAAACATTAGCAGTACAATGGGTCATCCTGAAGAGCTCAGGGACTTTAAATGTGGCACTGTCACTGGATGCCACCTTTGCCACAAGCCAGTTTGTGAAATTTCTGCGACACTAGATCTGTCCCAGTCAACAGTAAGGGCTATAATGGTGAAGTGGAAGCATCTGGGAGCAACAACAGCCCAGCCACAAAGGTAGACCATGCAAACTCACACAGCAAGGCCGGCGAGTGCTGGAGCACAAAAAAAATTATAAATCGCCTATCATCTGTTGCATCACTGACCACAGAGTTCCAAACTGCCTCTAGAAGCAACATCAGCACCAGAACTGTGCATCAGGAGCTTCATGAAAAGGATTCCCATGGCCAAGCAGTATGCAAACTTCACATCAACATGCTCATGTGTCGTGTTGGCTGGAGGGGTGTAAAGCACACCGCCACTGGACTCTGGAGCAGTGGAAACATTCTCTGGAATGATGAATCATGTTTCACTATCTGGCAGTCTGATGGACAAATCTGGGTGTGGCATATGCCAGGAGAACACTACCTACCTGAATACATAGTGCCTACTGTAAAGTTTGGTGGAGGAAGGACAATGGTCTGGGGCTGTGTTTCAGGGTTTGAGCTAGGCCTCTGTGTTCCAGTGAAGGGTCATCTTAATGCTACAAGACACAAAGACATTTTAGACAATTGGATGCTTCCAACTTTGTTACAACAGTTTGGAGAAGGCTCTTTCCTGCTCCTGCATGACTGTGCCCCTGTGCACAAAGCGTTCCATGAAGACATGGTTCGACGAGGTTGGTGTGGAGGAACTCAAGTGGCCTGCACAGAGCCCTGACCTCAGCCCCATTGAACACCTTTGTAATGAATTGGAATGGTGATAGCGAGCCAGGCCTTCTCGTCCAACATCAGTGCCTCTTTTGGCTGAATGGGCACAAATTCCCACAGAGACTCCAAAATCTGTGGAAAGCCTTCCCAGAAGAGTGGCGGCTGTAATAGCTACACAGAGGGGGCATCTCTATATTAATTCCCATGGTTTTGGAACGGTATGTCCAACATGTTCATATAGGTGTGATGGTCAGGTGTCCACATACTTTTGGCCACTTAGTTTATGTAACAACTTCACACTGTGTCGGACAGACTTTGGCCCATTCTTCTTGGCAGATCTGCTACAGGTTGTTCGGGGTGGTTGCATGACACTTAAGGGCTGCAATTTTCAAATAGTGCTGCAAATTATCAATGGGATTATGATCAGGACAATATTCACCCTCTTGTTTTTGAGCTACCCATATGTTGCTTGGGATCAGGGACTGACAGTCCCTGCAGATGAGAATCATCCCAACACCACCACACTTCACAGTAGGGATGTTGTGTCTTGAGCCATGGGCAGTGTTAGTTTTGCATCACACAAAGCCCTTTGAGTTTTGGCAGAAAATCTTGGTCTCATTTGCCACACATTTGCCTTTGGGCAAACTCCAGACATGCTTTCAGATTGTACTTTGATCAATGGCTTGTGTAGTCACCCTCCCATTCAGGCCAGTGTGCAGATCTTGAGATCACTGACGCAACTTCCAACCACTGAACTCTGTAGCTCCTTCAGTGATTGTAGACCTCTCTCTGGCCTCTCACAAGTCCCCTAATTTGAGCGCTGTTTTTTTTGTTGGAGTGCTTGGGTGGTGTGATGCAGCTTCGACTTCCAGTTTGATCCAACCATTGGGATCATCCAAATGGTTGGACTTTATATTGTACCCTTGTCCTAATCAATGCATTTGCATTAATTCATCTCAAATTTCTATAGAATACAAATGGTCTTAATTTTCCTTCATTCAGAACCAGTTAATAGACCCTTTAAAAGAAGGCTTCCTATCCAGAAAATGTGACAGCAACTTTAATCTTTCAATGATGGTGGCCAACAATAAGGTAAATGAGTCCTTGTTAGGTGGAGGCCAATTTCGTTCATCAATGTAAAGTGGGAGATTTCAAAACAAAGGGGTTGAATACATATGCAAGATACATATTTCTATTTGTATTTTTCTTACAAATATTTTCTAAAATAAAACCAACGCCACATTACAATAACTGATTTGAAGTTTCAGTGTTTTAAAATAAAATATTGAACAGAACGAAATCAATGCACCATCTGTAATTTAGTAATATGAAGCAAATTGTTTAGGGGTCTGAATACTTAAATATCTTCAACGTTTATGGAGTCTTCACATTCTTCTGGGGGTCTTCTATGATACTTAGAAGCCAAACATTGATTAGAATATCTAGCCCCTTTAGCTTTCACCCTCACCTACAGAGGTTACTTCCATTTCCGGAGTAACTTCCGTAACAGGTGCAATCTCTGTTAGTAGGCATATCCATAAAGATTAAGATGGAATGAAAACAGAATGCTTAAAAATGTGTCAGTCACAAAAATAAAGAAAAAGTGATAATATCTCCAACATTTTACATGAAGTTTGCCACTCAAAGGACTTTAAATAGGAATCAACTGAGGGTCTCCCTTATTTAACTCCCAGAAAAGTAAAGCAAAACATCAAGAAAAAACATACAAAATTAAGTAAAAACATCCTGCAAAGAATTGCATTTCCATAACATTCAATAGGTATAAATAGAAAGGATGCAGAGACAGAAAAGACTAAGGTTAGTCAAGATTTTAAACAATTAAAATCTTTATATTGTGCCATTCAAGCAGCATGTATGAAATAGTAGACTCTAGGGCTGTCACAATTATCACATAGTTGCCTGATCATAATTATTTGAGCCAGAGCCCAATTATTTTTATGAAAACAATCTTTTGCACAATATTTTGATTCCAAAATTATGTTTCCAATCTGAATAAGAGATTTTTATGCCAATGTTAGAAATGTCTCAACAAATAGCACGCAAATTATGTCCGTTTCCATCAGTAAGGATGTCTAGTGCATTGGTGTAGAAGAGAGTTTGACAGCTCTGCGGAAAGTTTTGGTGCAGATCATTTACTGAAACTTACATGCTTCTTAGTTTCAGTTCATGTAGTATGGAGTTCATGTTTAAACCGAGTTTAGAATTGTTTTGCACCAATGCACCGTTATGTAATTCCCAACATTTCCCAATTTCGCTTATTTGTCGAATCAACTCTGAACGACAAAATCAAAAAACACTCAAGCGTGTGTAAAATATTTTTACTAATATTGAAGTTGACTTTTGTGATTTCCATGCATATTTCCTAATTAGACAATGCGGATTAAAATGCATGGATAAATATATCTGTCGTCCCTTTGCATATTAACATTTGAAAATAAAATGAATCATCTTTGTACATTTTTAATTGAATTAATTGAGCATTGAAACACGTTATGCTACGTGAGGAAGGCTATTTCAAATAACTAGGGTATAATATTTGCAGCAGAGTGAGAGGTGAAACATCATGATGCGGTTGCGTTTTGTGAAGAACAATTGTTAACAACATTGATTTAGTGGCAGTTCCAAAGCCGAACAGAACTGCACCGTTCTGGGCGCATTTTGGTTTTAAGCTAAATGTAACAGGTGAGCCCAATAATTTAGAGGAGGCGAACTGCCGGATTTGCACCAGAAAGGTGGTGCTCAAAAGCACAAACACCACAAATCTGAAGAACCATCTCCAGATCCATCATGTGTATTTTTAGGCCTACAATTTTATTTGGTTTACATTATACTAGCGATTTACAATATAAACAATTAAATTGTTAATCGCAATTAATGGAGCAACAATTAATCGTCAACTAAAATGTCATAATCATGACAGCCCTAGTATACACTGCCGTTCAAAAGTTTGGGGTCACTTAGAAATGTTCTTGTTTCCAAAAGAAAAGCACATTGTCAATTAAAATAACATCAAATTGATAAAAAATACAGTGTAGACATTGTTAATGTTGTAAATGTGTTATGGAGTGGCCAGCAGAGTCACCAGATCTCAACTCAAATGAGCTGTTGTGGGAGCAGTTTGTACGTAAGAAGTGCCCATCAAGCCAAATCACCGTGTGGGAGGTGCTTCAGGAAGCATGGGGTGAAATCTCTTCAGATTACCTCAACACACTGAAAACTAGAATGCCAAAAGTCTGTAAGGCTGTAATTGCTGCAAATGGAGGTTTCTTTGATGAAAGCAAGGTTTGAAGGACAATTATTATTTCAATTCTAATTCATTATTTAACCTTTTCAATGACTATATTTGGTATTCATTTTGTTATATTTCCTATTCTGTGTTTTTACGGAACAAGGAAATTTCTAAGTGACCCCAAACTTTGAATGGTAGAGAGATGTTATGGGGTAGCACGTGAGTAGAGACAAATATAGCTCATCCAGACAATCAAATCAAGTTTGAGACAAACTCACAGAATAGGTACAGTGCCCTCCTCCCTTGATAAATATGAGCAAAATGGGCTGTGAAAAAAATGTCTTTGCTGTTTATCCTCTTGGTCTTTCATTCAAAATATTTGCAAAAATCTAACCTTTAATTGAAGTAAAATAACTGTAAATGAGAAATAAATATATTTCTCCAATATAAGCATGTCAATTATCAGCACCCCTAGGAATCTTTATGCGTAAAATATAACAAGTGATATTTTATGTTTTGAAGTTCATCTGAATGATTATGAACAGTTAAGTGGTAAGCCATGACTTCCTGTTCCACTGGATTTTAAATATACGGTGACACGCAGGCCACAGTCTTTTGCGTTAGGCAACTTTCAAGACTGAAACATTAGCCTAGCTACTACTTACTGGCATAGACCACCCAAAAAAAATCTACCACAATTTCAGATGTTTTCATACCTTGAAAATAGTCTATTAGTCTAAGTAAGGAAACAGCTGATAAATTTAGATTATTGGATAGTCTATGTCTTTAACTTTAGTCATCCCATTCCCCTGGCTTAAACCCCATAGAAAAAATGTGGGGTGAGCTGAAGGAGAGTCCACAAGAGTGGACCTCGGGAATCTGAAGGAGATTCTGTATGGAAGAATGATCAAATCCTTTGCAATGTGTTCTCCAACCCAATTATGCATTATAGGATAAGACTCAGATCTGTTACCTTGGCAAAGGGAGGTTGCGCAAAGTATTAAAAAGTTGCCAATAATTGTGTCAACCATGTATTTAAGAATGTTTGTTTTATAAGAATTTATATATTCTCAATTGTTTTACTTGAATTAAAGTTAGATTTTTGTTAATACTCTGAATGAAAGATCAAGAGGATAAACAAAAAACATTTTTCTACAGCCTGTTTTGCTCATATTTACCAAGGGTGCCAATATTACTGGAGTGCACTGTGTGCGTGCGTACATGTATACGAGTCCTGGCTCCCAGCAGCAATAGACTCAAGAGCCAGAAACCTGCTCAGAAGGTGCTCATAGGTCTCATGATGAGCAAAGTCAACACTAGTAGCTACAGGATATATTGGCAAGCCTGATTCTCACCTCCTGGAGCTTCAACAGCTTCATCACCTGGAAGACAAGGTGTATACCACAGGGGTTACATTTTATTGACATATTAAGAAAACAGTATACACATGTTTGAATAACTGTATAATTATATACACTACTAATAGATTAACACGCCTAATTAAGCTGCATCATTGGGGCAAGACTGCAGTCGTCTAGTTGCGTAGTTCAGATTCCTGGTGGTGGTTCGGCACGTGCAAGCTCAATCATGAGTGCTGGCAGGTGAACGCGTTCTATGCCCTTTTTGTTTAGAAGTAGGACTAATAAAGCAGACCATAGTTAAATGTTTGAACTTGCAGCCAATGTACTTTTTTTCTGTATCTGTAACCAAAACACTACACTCTATTTTTAGCCAATTGGAGTTAAAACATGCAGGCAGTGTATCAAACTGGGATAATGTTGTAGTTCACACCAGAAGGTATAATCATATGAAAAGTTGTTTAAAAAACATTTCACATGGGAAGATTAAAAGGGTAGCTAGTTTGCGAAGTTATGCTAGAGAAGATAACTTCATTGCTTTCAGACATTTGACACCTCTGTGGTGCTCTACAATTTCTACAATCTACAATGTTCTCCTACATTATGTTGGTAGTGTTCCTACCACACACTGAACATGTAGAATATAGAACTATAGGAAACAGGCCATTTGGCATGCACTCACCGCATTGTTCTGAGCTGCCAGAGTTTGGTGGTGCAAGTCAAGTTGAAATATGCTAAAACATTTAGACTGTTACTTTACTATCACAGATGGCTGTCAATCACTGTTGATAGATTTTTGTATTGTAATATGACCATGTCTATATCACACATACTCACCTGGGGGCTCTTCTGGCAGTGTCATTGGTTGTTCTGGGACTACCTTATTTGCTCTGGAAGCAATTTCATTCATTCGTTCATGATATCGCTCTTGGTCTCCTTTGATGGTACGATAAGCCTACAAAGATATAGAAAATATTACACAGTTTCAAACCTTTAAAATATATCCTACAGGTATTTTTCTACTTATACATTTTTAATGTAAAACTTCTTAGACAACAACAAACGTCAAGAATTAGGGCATCCAAAGAGTTGGTTTGATTAAAATATATGATGCTTTGAACTCCCCCTTCCCAAAAAAGTTGTGATTCTGCATATAACTGGACTGCAGGCAGGACAGTTTAGCAACCGGACTCTTACTACAGAGCCATGCTGTTGTCATACGTGCAGAATGTGGTTTGGCATTGTCTTGCTGAAATAACCAAGGCCTTCCCTGAAAAAGCCATCATACAGACGGTTGCCCCAAAATCTCTATATATAGTTGTGCTCATACTGTAAGTTTGCATACCCTGGCAGAAATTGTGGTACTGAAATTGAAAATATAACTGATCATGCAAAAAAAAAAACTTTAATTTAAGGATAGTGATCATATGAAGCCATTTATTATCACATAGTAGTTTGGCTCCTTTTAAAATCATAATGACAACAGAAATCACCCAAATGGCCCTGATCAAAAGTATACATACCCTTGAATGTTTGGCCTTGTTGCAGACACACAAGGTGACACACACAGGTGAAAACGGCAATTAAAGGTGAATTTCCCACACCTGTGGCTTTTTAAATTGCAATTAGTGTTTGTGTATAAATAGTCATGAGTTTGTTAGCTCTCACATGGATGCACTGAGCAGGCTAGATACTGAGCCATGGGGAGCAGAAAATAACTGTCAAAAGACCGCACACTGTCATTGATGCTAAAGGGAGCAATACATAGTATTAAGAACTAAGGGTATGCAGACTTTTGAACTGGGGTCAGTTCATTTTTTTCTTTGTTGCCATGTTTTGTTTGATGATCGTACCATTCTGTTATGACCTACAGTTGAATGTGAATCCCATAAGAAATAAAAGACGTGTTTTGTCTGCTCACTCATGTTTTCTTTACAAGTGGTACATATAATACCAATTCTCCAAAGGTAGGCAAACTTTTGAGCACAACTGTACAGTTCAGCATTAATGGCGCCTTCACAGAAGGCAAGTCACCCATGCCATGCCATGTGCACTAATGCACCCCCATACCATCACAGATGCTGGCTTTTAAACTGTGCGCTCATAAGCCGGATAGTCCCTCTCCTCTTTAATCCGAAGGACGCGGCATCCATGACTTCTAAAAGAATTTCAAATTTTGATTTGTCAGACCGCACGACAGTTTTCCACTTCACCTCAGTCCATCTTGAATAAGCTCGGGCCCAGAGAAGGCAGCGGTATTTAAGGATCTTCTTTATATATAGTTTCTTCTTTGCATGGTAGAATTTTAACTTGCATTCATGGATGCAGTGGCATACTGAGTTCACAGACAATGGTTTTCGTAAGTGTTCCTGAGCCCATCAAGTGATTCCCACTACAGAAATGTGTCTGTTTTTAATGCAGTACCCAAAGGGTGCCCTGAGGGCCCAAAGATCACAGCCATCCAATATTGGGTTTCGGCCATGTCCCTTGCGTATGGAGATTTCTCCAGATTCTCTCAATCTTTTAATGATATTATGTACCGTAGATGAGATCCCCAAACTCTTTGTAATTTTACATTGAGAAACGTTATCCTTAAAATTGTTCTACTATAGTCCCGCGCAGTCTTTCACAGATTGGTGAACCCCACCCCATCTTTACTTCTGAAACACTCATCCTCTCTGGGATGCTCTTTTATATCCAATCAGGTTACTGACCTTTTGCACCAGCACTAAAATACTCGTCAAATTTAATGCAATCGGATGAAACTGATTACAACATTTGTCCATAATCACCTAATACTCACTGCAGGCCGATATACAGGGATGCACTGTATCGGTGCATCCCTGCTACAGAGTACAATCTCTTTCTAAAAAGTTGGCTACACTATAGCACTAACTATTTGCAAGTGAAAGACAAAGTACTTTCACAAATAAGCATAAGCACTTTCACAGTAATACAATCAAACTCCCTTAATGTTCCATTTATTAGGCAGTGGTATAACTAAGTGCAGTGAACCTAAAGTGCATAACTGTACAGGATACTTATTACTTACATAAAATCCTCCCGCTATACAGGTTGCTCCCACCAGGAGGTAGTATAAATTGTTGTCCCCACCACTCCCTGGAGTTCCTGAGGACATGTGGGCCTGTGTAACCATTGGCAGTCTTCGTTCACTGTTCAACACTGAAATTAATCAAGGTGTGTTAGGATTATTGGGGAGCAAAAATCTGTATAGCAAGGTTCTGGGACAAGAGTTGAGGTTACTTGAAGTAGCGGTTTCCAATAACTGAACATGACTTTGGGTTCAAATCTAGCTATGCCTTGGTCACTATATCAAGTGAGAATGCACCTTCCAGCATGTAAGGAGTCTGGACTAGAATTCCTGGTTGAGGGAGCAGTATCATAACCTGAAAGGCATCAAAGGTACCTAGTCTTCTGTCCTGCGTCCTTGCCATGAAGCAGAGTCTTAATCAGGAATTGGAAACTACAAAAACTGGGAGAAAACTACGTAACAGCTTTTTTTTTTATAAATATTTTTTTTTTTAAAGTGCATTATTACTTGAGAGGATGGGGTGAACCGGCATAACCTGTTAGTAAGGACTGACATTGTGAGATCGGTTAGTCGTCAGTCACCATCTCTTGATTTAATCTACAAATAAATTCTGATAATGCTAGTTCTGCAAGGCTTCCGAAAATAACCTTCAGCAGGCTACTGTATCTACACACCTAATGAAAGACAAAACGGTAACCCCACAAGTTACCAAAGTCCTGCAAGCATTTGAATATATGATTACATAAAATGTTCAATTTCAAATTTTCCTGGGCTGGCTTAACGTATTCTGTGATGCAATTTTTTTCGCTTAAAGTGATTATGTTCCAATGAAAATTAGTGGGTAGGACCCACACGTTGACGACCTTGGCAGAATATTTGGGAGGTTGTACGAAAACTTAGGGACACGTCCGTCTACATCATATTTGTTTCTTGATAACTAGTTAGCTACCACACACTTGAAATAGTGATTACCCACAAAGTCGAAGAGACTTTAGCTAATTAATCTAGAGACTGTTAGCTAATTAATCAAGAGAAATGTGGGCTCCCTCTCTAGTTGGCGAGCTAAATACAGCGAACTGCAGTATATCGTTTGATGAGTATGACACGCTAGCCAATAGCCGACTGTACAGTGTACTGTTTAGCATTTTGCATAACTGCAGTAAGGTCATGTCAACAGGCAGGCTAGCGAAGCTAGCTAGCCAGTTAACATAAACGTTTAATTTGGGGCGTAGTTAATGTAGTGAAAAATATTGGATTGTATTTATATGCAGCTATTGCTAGCAGGGTAGCCTACATAACCTAACAACTGCATTTTCAAAGTTGCACTGGCTACCCGTGCTCAGCAAGCTGCTAGTACTAGTCAGTTAACTTGCCTGTTCTCCGTGCATTTTGCCGGCACAATGTTGAAGAGGCTCTGGCGAGTGGGGCTAGCTTCTTCCATGTGGTTTTACACGTCCACATTGTGACACCACTGTGTTGAGAGTTCCTGAGAGGGAAAACGCTAGCTACAAAACTGTCTGGGGCACGCTTTTGCCATAGACCGCTAGCTCTACGAAAGGGCCTGTGAAGGCCAGAGACGTTTTTAGGTCATCTGTTTCAAAAGCGGCTTCTGTCATCGTCAATGCCCGCCCATACAAGGAAGTTGTTTTATGACGTGTCCTAGTAAAAAAAATAAAAATAAAATACATTACTGGCTTGTAACATTTGTTCTGCTCGAATACTAAAAAAAAACTCGCACAACCAGTCAATTATTTTTAAAATAACAGTGTAAAAAATCTTGTATAATAAACATCGTTAATAGGTGAACAATAAATGTATATTAATAAAGTATACTAACAATAAAAAAGGAAAAAAACAACCAATATTCAAATCATATAGAATGTATTTTTCTTTTAAAAATATAATGTATTAGTAATTCAAAATGCATTGAAGCTTTCATTGAAATTTTATATTTTTATTCAAAGCATTTAATTAAGAATAACAATGTCAGAAATTGTCATGCAATCTCAGGAGTTATCTCAGGAGCGCCAGATACAGTTCACGCAGTAAGATCCAGGATGGCAGTACAGTAAGATGCAGGTAAATGCATTCATATCAATAATCTCAACATGAATTCATCTTTCTAAGGAGCTAACAATAACAAAAATGTTGTTTAACTGAAAACAAATCACAGTAGTCCTTGGGGGTATTTCAGAAAGCGGGTTTAGTGAATACTTAGAGTTAGTTGAACCAGAGTTTATGGAAAGAGCCAGTTCAGCGTTTCTCTGCGTCAGTTACTACGGCAACATACTTGATGAAGCTAACCTGCTCGCTAGCAGGTTTTATTCAACAAACCCTGAGTTTGTCCTACTAACTGAAACCTGCCATCTGAATGTGTCAGACAGGGTGTGCCTTTTTCTCCAAGCACAAATAGGCCTACTCCTCTCCGTCGGGAGAGGATTTTCCTGAACAATATTCTCAACCCGGCCTCATATCGTTCCTATGACACACCGTGGACATGCTCTCAGTTCTGAACAAATTTTTCGTTTTCCGATGTTACACAAAAACTGCAACACGAAAAATTTGTTCAGAACTGAGAGCATGTCCACGGTGTGTCATAAGAACGATATGAGGGTTGAGAATATTGTTCAGATAAATCCTCTCCCGACGGAGATTTCTGCAGAGTAGGCCTATTTGTATCTTGCACTGAAACATTTACTGTACACTTTTGTAGTGTTCCCAAGTCACAGACCCACAAGACTCATCAAATAATTCCACTGAATTGCAGGTATCAATTTAAGCAGTAATCAATTTATTTAGTATGAAGCTTTGAAACTTAAAGCACTAATCAGTTAATATTGTAGGATTTCCAGACGTGATTGGCTGCATAGATGGCACTCATATTCCTATCACATCTTCAGTAAATGGAGATTATGTGAATAGGAAGTCTTTCCAGAGCATTAATGTGCAGGTATGGCCAACAAAGAATTGTACTTTTTTTGAGAATTTCACTTATTTTTTATCACATGTTGAATGTAGCCACTAAAATGTGTTTAATTAGGTAGGGGAGGCTAAACAACATCACAATTGTTTGTACTGAAATTATACTTTTCCTGTTTGAAGTATATTTTTATATTTCAACTTCAATTGCTGCCAAGTACGTTTTGTGCCTGTTGGGTAAATAGTTGACCTCACTTGGTCCAGGCTAGCGAACTCGGCAGTGAAAACTGCCCAAAAGCGACTATTCTTCCCGAGGAGACTCAAGAAGTTTGGCATGTCTGTAAAAACTCTCACCAACTTCTACATGTGCACCACTGAGAGCATCGATCCTCTCAGGCTGCATTATTGCCTGGTACGGCAGCTGCTCCGCTGCGGATCGCAAGTCCCTCCAGAGGGTGGTGAAGCCTGCGGAGCGCGTATGAGAAGCCGCCTAGGCCAAAATTGAATACTTCACTTGCACATACATATATAGTGGTACTAAACACTTGCACATACATATATACTTAACTTGCACATACATATATTCTTGTACAAAGCACTTGCACATACATATATACTTCTACAAAGTACTTGCACATACATATATACTTCACTTGCACATACATATATACTGGTACTAAACACTTGCGCATACATGCATACTTCCCTTGCGCATACATATATATACTTCACAGGCACATACATGCATTCTTCACTCGCATATACATATATACTTAACTTGCACATACATATATACTTCACTCGCATATACATATATACTTCACTTGCACATACATATATACTTCACTTGCACATACATGCATTCTTCACTCACATATACACTTCACTTGCACATACATAAATACTTTACTTGCACATATGAATTCACAACTGGAAGTTGCTACCACAAGATGGCACACTAACCGCCAATAACATAAAAAAAAGTGGTTGAGACAGGTGGAGTAATGGCGTTAAACAATGCGGCTCAGGTCGAAGCAGTGTCTTTGCTTCAAAATATACTTCAGACTCGTCTGTGATTAATGCTATCGCCACAGCTGTGGAAAATAACAGCAACGTCAGTCGCGCAGCAAGCGCTGTTTATCCAAATGTCGAACGCGAATTAAGCGGGTTATTTCGACCACAGCGCACCATGCAACCACCAAGCAGCAGCAGCAGCAGCAGCGGCGATGGCATTAATCACAGACGGAGTCTGAAGTATATTTTGAAGCAAAAACACTGCTTCGACCTGAGCCGCATTGTTTAACGCCATTACTCCACCTGTCTCAACCACTTTTTTTATGTTATTGGCGGTTAGTGTGCCACCTTGTGGTAGCAACTTCCAGTTGTGAATTCATACGTGCGAGTAAAGTATATACAGGTGCTGGTCATAAAATTAGAATATCATCAAAAAGTTGATTTATTTCAGTAATTCCATTCAAAAAGTGAAACTTGTATATTATATTCATTCATTACGCACATACTGATATATTTCAAATGTTTATTTCTTTTAAGTGTGATGATTATAACTGACAACTAATGAAAATCCCAAATTCAGTATCTCAGAAAATTAGAATATTACTTAAGACTAATACTAAAAAATGATTTTTAGAAATGTTGGCCAACTGAAAAGTATGAACATGAAAAGTATAAGCATGTACAGCACTCAATACTTAGTTGGGGCTCCTTTTGCCTGAATTACTGCAGCAATGCGGCGTGGCGTGGAGTCGATCAATCTGTGGCACTGCTCAGGTGTTATGAGAGCCCAGGTTGCTCTGATAGTGGCCTTAAGCTCTTCTGCATTGTTGGGTCTGGCGTATCGCATCTTCCTCTTCACAATACCCCATAGATTTTCTATAGGGTTAAGGTCAGGTGGGTTTGCTGGCCAATTAAGAACAGGGATACCATGGTCCTTAAACCAGGTACTGGTAGCTTTGGCACTGTGTGCAGGTGCCAAATCCTGTTGGAAAATGAAATCTGCATCTCCATAAAGTTGGTCAGCAGCAGGAAGCATGAAGTGCTCTAAAACTTCCTGGTAGACAGCTGCGTTGACCTTGGACCTCAGAAAACACAGTGGACCAACACCAGCAGATGACATGGCACCCCAAACCATCACTGACTGTGGAAACTTTACACTGGACTTCAAGCAACGTGGAT
>JACXGI010004144.1:0-55926 GCA_016801175.1 Esox masquinongy
TTCCAATCTAACAGAGTCATACTGCTTCATTCCCTCGACAACTTTAAACAGTACATCTACCGTATTATGGGTGCCCTGTTTTGGCCCCAGATAAATCACTTTTCGAAAGGTGTTCCATAAACTGGTGTTAAAAACCACTTGATCAGTCACACCAGCCTTAAACTCTTGGCCTTCGGGTAATTCATAAAATGCTACCTCCAGTATCTCTGGGTTGAAAATGTATCCACCGATCCGACCGTTGTCCAACTTCCATTCCCTTGCCAACATATCCTGGTGCAGATGATGGATTTGTGTTAAGCTCCGCATCGGTTTCTTCGGTGTTGCCACGCTGAATGCATCGCTGCTGTCCGTTTGTAATTTCTTACCAAATCGCTGAGCAGCGGTTAAGTTGTTAGCTTTCACAAAACATTGATCGCCGCAAAATCCGCCATGTTTTGTTTTGTGTAGGTAAGTTTACTCAGACAATACTGAATGACCATCACAGGGGTCTGCGTGGTTTAAATACACAGACCACATCAATCATCCCATAAAACATGAAAGGTTAACACCCACCGGTTGTAGGACATCTGTTGTACCACTTGTCAAAACCCCGGGGGGGGGGGGGGCTTTATAGAATATATGCTGCACCCTGGCACCCCTTTTGTTGAAGACCAAACATCTTGCCGCTGACATAACACTTATTTATTGCCTGGAAATTTAACATTCCGGAACCCTAAGACTTATTTGTTAAACATCAAATATAGCGCACCTGTTATAACACTCGTCCGGGGTGCTTATCAGTCGTTGTTAACATCAAACATGGACACATCAATGCAATCATAAATCACAAAGTCACCGGACATGCATACGTCATTCCGCAAGTCCCGCCCTAACACACGTCATACAGGAAGCCCATACGTCACACCGGTCACATCATTATGGAAGCCCGCCCACTAGGGTCATAAATCACCATTCTGACAATATACCCTACATTTACTACTCTCCCAGATAATATATCAGAGCCTAGGGTGAATTGGAATTAATTTAATAATGAGGATGAAAAAGTGTAATAATGAAAAATGGCCACAGCATGTCGCAAATCATTTGTTTAAATTATTCCATATTTTAATACAAACAAATATTGCACTATTCTTAATGGAAGACCTAGGTTTGCTCTACTAAATTTTTGTGCCCGCCTAAGCACAGTTTGCACAGTCGCTAAATTATCTCAGGTCAACCCAAGTTGGGATTACCACAATGATGAATAAAAATTTATCGGCACTCATGATTTAGTGAACTCTACAACTGATTGCATCAAGCGCTTGAAAACGTACCTAAGGAACAGTATGGGAGACACGCGAAACTGCAACTTCCTTGCTGACAATCAACTCCAAAAGAACAAAAGCCTTGAATACCCAGAAAATCATCAATGAGTTCGCTAGTGAACCACAAACAGGCGCATTGTCCTTCTGTGAATAAAACAACTTGGAAAAGAACTGGCTATATAATTACGTTATTATTCTTCAGCCTTTCAGTGTTTGTGCATTGTATTAGTTGGTTAAATGCCAAGTGCTTAATATTTGAAAGCACCTTATTTGCAATGTAGCGCATTGAAATAATATATATTTTGTTTATTTTTGGCAGCATGATAATAAGTATTATTTTGTTTGACTTAAATCCAATCAAGTACATTTACCATTTTATTTTATACATACTATGGGCAAAATGTTCCCTAAAAATGCTGAGCACTTAATTTTCTTGGCAGCCGATGTGTGTATCGAAAACGCTTTATATTTTGTTCTCGTATTTAAAAATTTTACAAATACAAATTATAGACCTAGACTTCATGCAATTTAGTTATTTGTTGTTGCTGAAAATGTCTACTTCTTGTACATTCTGCACTCCATATGCTATTAGGTTGTTTAATCATCCAAATAGTGTGCAAAAATACAGTAACAAAAACAAAAGGCAGTCATTTATGACTATCAGACCTTTATTCGAAGACATGTATTGGCCAATTTGAACTAAAGCCTAAATAAACTCCACATGGTGTAGTGCATAATTCCTGAGATATAAAACATTCATTCACAATACTCGTAATGGAATAAATTATATAGGGTCAATTTGAGTGCCGGCTCTTGAAACTGGCTAAGCCGTTTAACCACATTTTCGGTAAATGGTTATGATTTGTCTATGAATCCTTGATTAATAGGCCTAGATGTTTGAGATCATGAAATCTCGTTTCATTTTAGCTGGGCAGCATGCACCAGCGCTCATTAAAGCCATTCATGTCAGCAGCTCCATGCATCAAGATACAGTGAGGGAAAAAAGTATTTGATCTCCTGCTGATTTCGTATGTTTGCCCACTGACAAAGAAATGATCAGTCTATAATTTTAATGGTAGGTTTATTTGAACAGTGAGAGACAGAATAACAAAAAATCCAGAAAAACGCATGTCAAAAATGTTATAAATTGATTTGCATTTTAATCAGTGAGATAAGTATTCGACCCCTCTGCAAAACCTGACTTAGTACTTGGTGGCAAAGCCCTTGTTGGCAATCACAGACGTCAGATGTTTCTTGTAGTTGGCCACCAGGTTTGCACACATCTCAGGTGGGATTTTGTCCGACTCCTTTTTGGAGATCTTCGCCAAGTCATTAAGGTTTCGAGGCTGACATTTGGCAACTTGAACCTTCAGCTCCCTCCAAAGATTTTCTATGGGATTAAGGTCTGGAGACTGGCTAGGCCACTCCAGGACCTTAATGTGCTTCTTCTTGAGCCATTCCTTTGTTGCCTTGGCCGTGTGTTTTGGGTCATTGTCATGCTGGAATACCCATGCACGACCTATTTTCAATGCTCTGGCTGAGGGAAGGAGGTTCTCACCCAAGATTTGACGGTACATGGCCCCGTCCATTGTCCCTTTGATGCGGTGAAGTTATCCTGTCCCCTTAGCAGAAAAACACCCCCAAAGCATAATGTTTCCACCTCCATGTTTGACATAGGGGATGGTGTTCCTGGGGTCATAGGCAGCATTCCTCCTCCTCCGAACACGGCGAGTTGAGTTGATGCCAAAGAGTTCGATTTTGGTCTCATCTGACCACAACACTTTCACCCAGTTCTCCTCTAAATCATTCAGATGTTCATTGGAAAACTTCAGGCGGGCCTGTACATGTGCTTTCTTGGGCAAGGGGACCTTGCGGGCGCTGCAGGATTTCAGTCCTTCATGGCGTAGTGTGTTACCAATTGTTTTCTTGGTGACTATGGTCCCAGCTGCCTTGAGATCATTGACAAGATCCTCCCGTGTAGTTCTGGGCTGATTCCTCACCGTTCTCATGATCATTGCAACTCCATGAGGCGAGATCTTGCATGGAGCCCCAGACAAAGGGAGATTGACAGTTCTTTTGTGTTTCTTCCATTTGTGAATAATCGCACCAACTGTTGTCACCTTCTCACCAAGCTGCTTGGCGATGGTCTTGTAGCTCATTCCAGTCTTGTGTAGGTCTACAATCTTGTCCCTGACATCCTTGGACAGCTCTTTGGTCTTGGCCATGGTGGAGAGTTTGGAATCTGATTAATTGATTGCTTCTGTGGAAAGGTGTTTTTTATACAGGTAACAAGCTGAGATCAGGAGCACTCCCTTTAAGAGTGTGAGAGCTCGTTACCTGTATAAAAGACACCTGGGAGACAGAAATCTTTGATTGAGAGGAGATCAAATACTTATTTCACTCATTAAAATGCAAATCAATTTATACCAATGTGTGTGGATTGATTTCCTGCCTGTTGGGCCCAGTCCGGGGCCTCCCCCGGATAGGGCCACAGTGTCACCGGACCCCCGTCTCAGCCCCAAGGTCTTACGCTGCTATATTATTGTGCCGGGGGAGTAGGGTCAGTTCTCCTGCTCCATTATAAATCCTTGTAGATCTAAGGAATGCATTTTCTAAATTTTCCCTGTCTCCTGCCGTTTTAAACTTAGGAGGACATGAGGTCTTGGCCCACACCTGAGGAGTACCAGGCTTGAAAGACCCGTTGCTGTCCCTGTCCAAAGTCCTCCTGGTTGTGTTGCAGATCAAGACGATACCTGACGATTTCAGCTGCCACTGTGCTGACACCTCCCCCTCCCCGTGTGATCCCTGTCCTTGTCCATCTGGTCATGCTTCCGACCTGGACTAAGTTTAATAGACTCTGGACTCAGCCCACATGCATTTATTAATCATTACAATTTGTACTCTTAATATGTTCACCCGGCACAGCCAGAAGAGGACTGGTCACCCCTCTAAGCCTGGGTCCTCTCTAGGTTTCTTCCTAAATTTCGGCCTTCTTAGGGAGTTTTTCCTAGCCACTGAAGTCAACACTACTGTTGTTTGCTCCTCGGGGTTTAAGGCCAGGTGTTTTGTAAAAGCACTTTGTGACAACTGCTGATGTAAAAAGGGCTTTATAAATGAATTTGATTGATTGATAACATTTTTGACATGCGTTTTCCTGGATTTTTTTTGTTGTTATTCTGTCTCTCACTGTTCAAATAAACCTACCATTAAAATTCTAGACTGATCATTTCTTTGTCAGTGGGCAAACGTACAAAATCAGCAGGGGATCAAATACTTTTTTCCCCTCACTGCAGCACCCCCATAGCACCTCCTGTGAACATCATCAAAATAGTATAAATGGTATAGTATGTGTTCTTTGAAGATATTGTTTTTTTCGTATTCCTGTCATAAGACCTGAAATACAAACACATTATTGTATTCCTCAAATTCATGTGACATTTAAAACAAACAAATCCTGTAATTCATTCTTTTTTAGACTGTTGAATGCTAACAAAACAAAACCACACGGGATACTGGGGGTCTGAAAGGCCTGGCGGTTCTGTGATTCCTGTATTTGGTTATATGTTGAAATAATTGTTTGTAAAATATAGTTTAGGTGTTGAAGCAGAAAACACATTATCATATTTTTGGTTTTATTGTTTGTGCTTGTCATAATAAGGATATAATAATTTTGTTTCTCCAACAATTTATTCAGCATTAAAGAACGAAAAAAACAGGAAGTGATATTGAAAGATAGTCTGACCAATTAGGAGAATATACAGTATAGCCTACTGACGGTTTTAAAGTCAATTAGCAAATTGTCAGCGTTCTAGCACCCCACACTTTGGAATAGTGCAATCACAGCTTGACGCAATCTACCGCATGCTGACACAATCTACCTGATCTTACCGTGGTAAGAAAACGCTGTAATTAGATGAGTGACATCTGCACTTCATCTCTCACTTCTGTAAAATGCTCTTTGGTCTTAATTTTTCATTTTTAAAATAAAATTTGACAGCAACTTTAATGGTTCACATGTGGAGGCCAAAAGTGAAGAAATTATGTCCTTGTTAGGGTATTTTCTAAATCAAGTTTCTGGCATCGTGTGTGTGTGTATGGGGGGTTGGGCTATTACCTTGATGGTGCTGTCATCACTAGCGGAGGCCAACCATTTCCCATCTGGACTGAAGGCTAGACGCCTCACCGCCTGAGTGTGACCCTGCGCAAACACATGACGTCCATATCAAACAAACACAAACACATATGCGTCACCAGATACACAGACCCACTCATATACAGACGGTCAGCTCCTCCTGTCTTAGCGTAATCCTGGCTTAATTCTGCTGCCAGACAGACAAACCACCTTAGCGTTGATTAGCAGACCCACTCCAACAGCTAAGGAGATAACCGGCCATCAACCAGCCAACAAGCTGCTCAAAGGAGGAGCAAGCCAATGGTAGGGGAATGACAACAAAAGAGTCTCCTTTAAACAGGATCAGGGGCATGGTATAGGGGGCTGGTTCAATATATCAGAGTGCTTTCTAAACACATAAAGGCCTTCTATTGATAATTAAACTGCAGGAGTTGTTTTCCCGTTGGGTATAAATTGCACACATCTTACCTTGTACCTGAACACGCAGCCCTTTCTCCGTACATCCCAGAGCTGTAAAAGAAAAAAAACTCTGCTTAAGTATCTGGCACTGTCAGTAAAGCATGGTGCTTGCCACGCCAGGGATGTAGGTTCAATTCCCACATGGGGGTGGTATGAAAACGTATGTACTGACTACTGGAAGTTGCTCTGGATAACAGTGTCTGCTAAATTACTAGTGCAAAGATATAATCCACATAGTATTGTTTGACATCACTGACACAGCACACACTCACCTTGATGTTGGTGTCCATGGAGCCAGATGCCAGGTACTCCCCAAACGGGTGGAAATCCAGGCTGCAGATGTTGGCTTTGTGGCCCATTAGAGTTCTCAGGACTGAGATGACATAGCAAAAAAGGGTTAGTGCACCCTTAGAATAACACACATACTAACAGTGTATAGAGGAAATTCAGACTCACTCTTTGCAGCCTCCAGATCCCATACGCGCAGCGATCCAGACTGAGAGCCAGCCACCACCTGTTCTTCAGAGTTATTAAACTGTACACAACCTACCGGGTTATTATGGCCAGTCAGACTCTGAGACAGAAAGAGGAGGAAGGGAGGTGTTGAGATGCATGATTTCATGACACATAGCCAACTAAACTCAAGTGCGGGGCATTATGCTAGCCTTCTTTACAAGAAGCAAAAGTGCTACTAAGCAGAAAAATCTAGGTGGACGGAAATACATTTAGGAGCATATTTGTTTAGGTACAGTTTTGTCTCCAGTACTGACAGTGATCACAACAATTATGCATAATAACAGAGCTAATAACATACTATACATCATACTGTTGAAGTGTGTGTTTAGTTTATAACAGAACATCTGTTTATCTGTACACAGGAAGTCACATTTAGTCAAAGACAGTAATCAGCCAATGGTCTTAAATTACTGTGATGTGTATTCCAGGTTGCAATGTCTATAAAGTAGAGGTACGACCGGAAGTTTCAAACTATCAAATGCTGCAATAAATAATTTAATTACTCTCTCCCTTGACGACCGGGTACGCAATTATTATTTCAACCAATATACAAAGCGGCTGATTACTAACAGCATGGTGGCGCGACCGGATGGATAATCTTATCGATTCTACTGAAGATCTACTGTTTCGACAGAACTTCTAAGCTAACTAGCTAACTGGCTAACTGAAGGAGTTCTTCGTTTTGGATACAGATGATCAGTGAGTTGTAAAGTTACACCATATAACAAACTGTCAAGATTGCAAAAGCGTTAGGTAGTCGAACAAGCCTTAGCACATCCCCCATCTAGGCCAAGGTGTTTATCGTGGGGAACCTTTCTGTGTGGGTATGGAAAGTCTGCTCTAGTTGAGTAGAGTTTGTGCAGAAGCTTCATTGTTATTCGTACAAGTTAAGACCTAGAAACTCCCGTGACTAGGCCACATAGGATAATTATGTGGGTGAACCTCTCTTCGGACTATAATGAGAGTCTGCATTAGTTGAGTAGTGTGCAGAAGCTTAACATTGTTATTCGTGTGAGATCATAATGCGATAGTGTTTTCGGTGATCATACAGTGACTTGTAGAAGTAAAATATAATGCCGTCCAGGCCTTCTGTTGTATTTATTGTACAAATACAATAGGAGGACTGCAGCCTCGACGCGCATGATGCGTTCATGTTTAAATATCATGGCGCGAACAGGACACCATCAAGAACAAAAAGGATCAGAAACAACAATGCTGGGAATCAGAATAGACAGAAAGAAAATGTTTTCTAGCTAAACAAGATGGATTATGAGAAAGTCGTGAATGGAGGACCGAAGGAGAGTGTGATACATATGAAGAGCAAAGACAAAAGAAAGTCAAGATGGCCGAGAGAGGACAACAGTTGAAAGGAGACAAAGGAGACAATCAAAATGGACGAAGATGCATTTTGTTTGTCCATCTAGCCGAATAACACCAGTAACAAGATGGAGTCTCTGTCATGGGACCCTGGATTCATGGATGATACAAGGAACTGACGTGAGCTTTCATAATCATTGAATAATTAAGAGTTACTTAAATGTTGATTTCCAAAATGTATCGTACCTAAACATTAAATGAGGCTGGAACTTATCAAGGAAACCTAATCACTTTTCTCGTTAATAGCCAGGTTTATTTAATTGAATATTACATGTACTTTGAAAAGCACTTTGATGGTAAACAGCATGTTTTAATAAGCATTCAAGAGAGCCTGTTTTGTGCTGTCATGCTTGAACATGTTTTAATAGTTATTCAAGAAATAGCCTGTTTTGTTGCGCTTTGTCATGTTCACTATGTTATTTAGAGTCAATCACATTTATTGCGGTGTTAATGTTTTATTCCGTGTGGCCTCCACTAAAGGGCGGGTCTCACGATAATGTGGGTAGGCCTTTCCCAGGCCCACCGCATGTTAATTTGCTTCCGCGTGCTGACTTGTTAGCTAGTACATGTGGGTAAATCTAAATCGAGTGATAAATTAGAAATTTGTACAATGATGATTTTCTAATCTGGTAAAATAAAGTCTCATGGTTTTCTTACAAAAGGTTAAAATATTGTGTTTTCTCTATCCTTGTATAAAGTAGTACAATGAAGAATCCACATGGTGATAGTCTTTAACATTAAGAAAACGCGCTGTGTCCCATGAATTTGCATCCAATATAGTCATAGCCTATAAAAGAGGGTAATGCAGCCAAAGTAAGTTTACTCCCCACAATAAAAATAGATGTCCAATTATAAATAAATGCTTAACTGAGTTTGGTTAATATAGTTTCTCTTTGTTTGTGTTTACCAATGATAACTGAGATAATACTTGTGTTTTAGAACCAACGCCTGATACTTAATTGAGTTTAAATTCTAAAATGGTAAATTGACAAATGAACAAATAGAGTAGATTGAAGTGTTTAAGGTCTAACATTATGGTACCTTGATTGTAGTGACATCATACATCCGCGTTCTGTCAACATCACCATTCCAAAAAGTTTTCCTAATTTGCACCCTAATGTTGAGTTGCTGTGTAGATATGACAAGCACATTTTTACAAACCGCAACAATATTAGATTGGTAGGACAATAAATCAGAACCTTCAGTTAACGTAGGATATCGGCTAAGTTGAATGCATAAATCTTGCTACAGACAGTCTGAGGACCATGTCAGATTTTAATGTGTGGAAACTTCAATTCCTTATATATTAAACAATGCATTTGGCCTTTATTTCTGGCTTAACCACAACTGGGTAAAGCCATGGGCTCCACGAAGGGGGAAGAGCCCCTAGGGTGACCCCAACAAACCTTTCCCATTAAATCAGGATAGCCTATTGCTAAGGGTTAAACTTGAGTGAGACTGATTTCACCTATGGTAAGCCGCCAACACAAGCATGTTCAGTTTTGGGATAATCAAACATTAAGTGAAAACTAAATATATTTTCCGTTCAATAGCTTTAACATTGAAATGTATCATTTTGAAACCAACTGAAGTGAGGGTAGAGACCAAAGTCACCCCCATTGTAGATGATAAAGACATTTTAATGTCAATAGAACCACAGACGTGGTCAAAATAAAAGATGTAATTTAGGGTTTGGCTGACTGCCACTATTTAAAATGAAAATGGAAAAGAGATGGATAATTTCCCCATATTTAGGAGGTTAATCAAGACATTGTTTGTCATGAGGCATTTTGGCCATTGACCTGTGAAAATGCTAAATGTGGCTGCGGTAGGTATGCTAATACAATTGCCCTGGTGGTTGCAGTAGGTAAACCACTGGAACATGGGCTGGAGTTTTCTGTCCTACAATTTAGTTGTGCAGCTTATCCCCTAGTGGGCAAACTGATTATTTTGTCAGGCATGTGCCAAGAAACTACAGGAGATTATAAATGCATGATAGCCAATTTCGCAGACCTGTGGGAAGGTACGGAGGTATAGTGAGCTATGTACGATGAATTTGTCAATAGGTTGTATGGTTTATAATTCCTTCGCACAAGCGACCGTGTTGCACATGGATGTCTTTGATTGTGTTTGTGAATGTTTGTGTTTTTAAAATATCCACTTTGTTTTTTAATGAATATACAGTATGCAACTCCTTATCGAATAGAGTCTAGATCCATCCCTACTCCTTATTCTCTATTTTTCATGTCCGTCCCGAAATGACGGCCAGTGCGGGTTCAGGATGGCGCGTCCTGTGGCCGTATTTGTCATGGTTCGGCTTTCACTCATGGTGTCACTTTCCATTGACTTAATGAAGTAAAAGCAGGGGGGATGTATGATATGATAATTTATGTTGATTGGAAAGAGTTGAGCTTAGGGCTCAAAACAAATCAAATTGGAACTTATAAAGAGTTACATGAAAAATTTAGTTTTTCCTATTTGCACAGTTATAACGGAGCATTGGGATCTGTTACGTTTTACATCTTCCATTCACAGCATGTTTTTAATTGGTTTATTAGGGTTTCAGCAGTTCACTGGTGAAACCCTAGTGTTTGTTCCGGTTCATTAGGCTATCAGCAGTTCACTGGTGAAACCCTATTGTGTTTGTTCCGGTTCATTATTATTAGGGTTTCAGCAGTTCACAGGTGGAGCCCTATTGTGTTTGTTCCGGTTTATTAGGGTTTCAGCAGTTCACTGGTGAAACCCTATTGTGTTTGTTCCAGTTCATTATTATTATTATTAATGTTTCAGCAGTTCACTGGTGAAACACTATTGATTTTTGTACCAGTTCATTATTATT
Organism: Esox masquinongy; assembly: GCA_016801175.1. Classification (NCBI taxonomy): domain Eukaryota; kingdom Metazoa; phylum Chordata; class Actinopteri; order Esociformes; family Esocidae; genus Esox; species Esox masquinongy. Next base: position 10,628 of record JACXGI010004144.1, read on the forward strand.
AGGACTTCCTGTTGTGTTTCTTGGCGTTCATTATTATTATTATTCTGCCATTTTCTGTGAAAAATGCAAATTCCTGTGAGATAAAAGGTTGCAATGGGACCACAATTTACATAGTACAAGCCCAATGGCCACAACTTCTGATACAATGCCTTGCAAATTGGCCTCAACATGGCGCTGTGACATGCCTCCAAATTTGCCAACTTTAGAAGCTCACCACACCCATCCCATGTAACCTAGAGTCTTGAAATGAATGGACTTACGGTCCTGGCAATAAAATAATATAAAATACCTCCAAACAGCTTCAAAAACTCAAATAGACACAGGACAGACAGGCAGATAATCAAGATTTTGATATCCTGGTTTCTGTTTCCGCTCTCCTGACAACACTTTGGAGTTTGACCCACTCCAAGGAATCTCTAGTACACAGTTTAGGACCTTTTATTATCACTGATTCATGTGTTTTATTATGGCAGTTTTTTAAATAATAAAATATAAGGTTGCACTAAAAGATGTAGATTGGATGTATAGGTTGTATATAACTAATACGCTAAATGCCACACCAAATGATGCCTGTCCATCGGTTTTCTTTCCCTCCCTAGAACTGCCAGCTACCCAGCATCAGTCTCTGAACTCCCAATACCCCACCCAAGACAGACTTCACCCTCACCTCTCCTCTTTTTCCTCCTCCTGATGGAATCTTACATCCACAATGGCCCTGCTTCCTGTTCCTATTCCTGCTGGCCAACCAGCCACCAGCTGCACATGCGCTCCTTTTCCATCCGCGGCTCCTTTAGAGAACTTTTCATTCTACCAAAAGCCCCAGCTGCCGCTCCACCATGAAACTCTCCTGCATGTTCCTCACTCTTGTAAGTTTTCCTTATCATGTACATCCTTCAAAATTCCTCTTATAAAAAGCTTATACATGTAAAAAGTTTTTGTGCTGATGATCTTGAGATTAATTAATAATATATTGCTTTGGTCGCAATGATTTCTAAAGTATCCTATAGGTTTGAAAGAGTCAATGTATTCAACTGACCTTATTATTTATAATATAGGGATTCGTTCGTTAATGTTATAACTTGTTTACCTCTTTTGATAGAACATGGAACTGCAAATTATATTTGAAAGTTAATTTTTTCTGGAGCTGTATATTAAACATTTATCAGCACTAAATTAAGAGACCAATGCACCTTTTTCTTTCCTTTCCAAAAAAGCTGAAAATGAAAGTTTTGAGTAAGGAACAGAAGCGTTCAATTTGCAGTGGTCTCTTAATTTTAACCCTTCTGTTCCTCACTCAAAACCTTCCTTTTCGACTTTTTTGGAAAGGAAAGAAAAGGTTGCAGTGGTCTCTTAATTTTTTCCGGAGCTGTACACTGATGAGGCAAAACCTTATGACCACTTGCCTAATCCGCTGTTGGTCCTCCGCGTGCCACCAAAACAGCGCCGACCCGCCAAGACATGGACTCTACAAGACACTTGAAGGTGTCCTGTGGTATCTGGCACCAAGACATTAGCAGCAGATCCTTCAAGTCCTTTAAGTTGCGAGGTGGATTTGCCATGGATCGGACTTGTTGGTCCAAGACATCCCACAGATTCTCAGTTGGGCTGACATCTGGAGAATTTGGAGGCCAGGGCAACACCTTGAACTCTCATGTTCTTCCAACCATTTAAGTACAATGTGTGCAAGGGGTGTACCTGGTTCACTGCGACGTTTAGGTGGGTGGCATGTATGAAATTGACTTTCACAGGAGAACAAAGCCCAGAGCATCACACGCCCAGCACCAGCTTTTCATCTTCCCACAATGCATCCTGGTGCCATCACTTCCCCAGGTAAATGGCAAACATGAATGCGGCCGTCCACGTGATTTAAAAGAAAATGGGACTCATCGGACCAGGCAACCTTTTTTCCACAGGTCCAGTGTCCAGTTCCGATGCTTGCGTGCTCATTTTATGCACTTTCGATGGTGGACGGGTCATTATGGGCACTGACCGGTCTGTGGCTACGCAGCCCCACACGCAGCAAGGTGCGATGCACTGTGTTGTGACCAGTGTTGGGGAACGTTACATTTAAAAGGAACTAATTACAGTTAGTAGTTACAGTTCCCATAAAGTAACTTGTTACATTACTGAGTTACTTGCTTTAGAAAGTAAGGTGTTAAGTTACTTAGTTACACTGAGATAAGTCCTTTGATTCTATATTCACATGTTGGTCACTTTTGCCCAGAAGGCACACATTTAATGGATTATTTTGTATTTGCATAGTCAGGTATTGCACGGTCAGTGTCGGTCACCAGGATATAACATTATTAATCATTGTACAGCAAGAGTGACCAATCCTATTATCTCAAGTAATCATGTACCATAATAAAAAATATTTGCATTTAGTTCTCTGAGCAAGAATCTCTTAAATCAATAAATCATTTTGTATTGGCCTAGTTTATTCAACAGCCTATACGTACAGACTTATGTACTAGATTGTTCACTGCAACGAATCTATGAAGAATAAAAAACAGCTGTAGCCTTATACACTGATAAACACACCTTCTCAAAAAAGAAAACGTTAAGCACATTGCAATTTGAAATCTATTTGCAATAATGTGCATAATCCATTAATGTGTCATGACTTCACTCAGAGGTGAATAATTACCACATCAGTTTTGAAATGATTCAGAATAATCACGTTTAGAAACAGAACATGAATTTAGATGTTTGTTTGCGATCAGCTTTGGTTGTCCAACAGAGGATGATTTGGGATAAAACCTTGGTTGTCCAACAAGGCAAGAAATTCTAACAAAACAGCAGCAACCCCGTTGATTGGTTACATGCGAGGGTAGTAATCCTAGTTGAAATAGTGAACTGCTTCCCAAGCCTGAATCACGCAGCACAGCCTTCCACTGCACAAATTGCTAGTTGACGCTAACAATCGATTTGACATTATTGGGAGCTGTGGGCATGGCTTTGGTAGGTGTATCATTAACTTTAGCAGGAAATGCAGGTGGTGCCACCTTTGCATCTTTTTGTTGCCACTTGCTGTCTCCGGGTCAAAATCTACCCTGAGGCCTATGGAACTGAGTGAATCCCATCTTCTGTTGAAGCAAATGGGGAGGAGGTTGTTGATTGTCATATTCTTCAACCAATCAGATTTTGAGTTCGCCATAATGAGCCTATTCTTTGGCACGTAGCAGCCTTCTAGCTTGCCTAGTTGCCTACGTGCGCATTTTTCAGGTGGTGTGATCGGAGAGCCAGCTACCTAACTGAGGTAAAACTAGTTAGGACGTAATGTAGGAACATCTAAGATTTATTTTAACTTTCTTTCGTGAGATTGAGATTTTTTAAATGTAGTGCTTTGCGTTAGATTTTTTGTTTAGATTTGTACTGAGCCCTAACGTCTTTTAACGCACAATGGAGAAGAAGAAATGCATTTGGTGGCGGATTTACTGGCAAAGCCTTTCTCGAGAAAACATGGAAATTGCGAGGAACCAACCCCCCACCTTGCAGCCCTGTCCCAGTCAGGGAAAGGATTTGTGTGGCACGTTCAATCGATCAACTACGAAAAGTACACCTGGTTTACAGCGTCGAAGGAACATTGTTGTTGTGAGTACGTTCTTATTTCTTTGGTACCTGAAATGTCATTGATTTGGGCTTTGTGATGTCTATTTGTGTTGCTGCGTCCTGTCATACTGCATAATGGTACTGTACATCCTTGATGGTTTCATTCGCCATGTATTCATGTTTCTGTAATTACTAGTGTTGTAAGCCTCTTGTTAAATCGATTTATTCCACTGTCACTGTGAATATGGGATGGTTATGTCGAATGACAATAGCCTAATAGCCCATAGGATTAGGCAGCCATACATGCTAGAATTATTAGGTTTCTGTCCATTGTGCTGAAGTTACTAATCGTTATTGGAAAGTAGGATAAAGTGCCCCACTTTGGAAATCAAATGCCTGTCCAACACGTTTGTTTTGGTTATTGACCTGTATCTACTTGACAGGTAAGCAGGTTAGGACTGTAACCAGCTAATAGTTCGTTTTAACCAGCAAGGTAGTAGATAAAAGTAGCTGCCATGTACAAAAGTTGTCCAGGGGCTAATGACTTTCAAGAGGGGAGGATTTCTTTTTCTTTAAATTACGCTATATGGGCTTAGAAAATACATTGACACGCAGATGTACTGTACCGATTTCGAAAATGTTTAGGTTCAATTTCGAACTGCGAAATTGAAGAGGAGTTTGCGAATTCTGTGATTAAGTAACCACACGTCATTGGTTGTGGCCAGCTGTTACTACCTCCATGATATCCTTGCAACTGATCGTGTACGGTTCATGTGAAGGAGTTGGCATTAAACGAATTGCAGTCATGAAACCGTTAAAAACAACTATATCGCTCTATACTTGCAGACCTATTCTTTATTTAACTTCAGTAGCAATAGTAAGACTCTACATTAGAGATTAGTCAGCAACAATAACACTTCCTATTATTCCTATCTGTGCTGTGTCTATAATTTGTGTTGTGTAGGCTACATTTTCTGTGCTGTGTCTAGGCTACTATCTGTGCTGTGTCTATAATTTGTGTTGTGTAGGCTACATTTTCAAAGGAAAAATTATGTGGGGGAAATTATAAATGAAACAAAATTACAATTTCAATAATACTTTACATAGGTTAAAGAATATTATAAGGTGGAGCACACAGAAATTATTAGAGCTTATGTAAGCTAATGTAGAGAACATTATGTAATATAAAAAAAATCCTGTTTTGATGTTATTGTTTTTATTTGCTTGTGCACATTTGTTTATGGAGACTGATTGTGTAATACACCCAACCACAATAGATGTGTTTACACTGCACCTTAGCCTAGGGTTAAGAGCATCCTAAGCTCTGGGCTAAGGGCCTCCTAAACCCAGGGCTAAGCAAGTGTTCACACTTGGACATTCTGAAATGGGAACGCACCACCATTAGCCTAGGGCTAGCTGGCCATACTCTGAAGCAGGGTTAGCACCGACTTTTCAGGGCTAGCTCCAGAAAAATGGTGACAACCCGTGTGAAATGGGGTCAACAACAAAACCATAGAAAGTTTATTGTCCAATCACAAAACCTGCCCTTTCACTTAATTTACATATTCTTGTGACACACACCGTTACCAACAGCTCCGTCTGTTTTGGTCCTTTCACTCTGCAAAGTTTTGTTGTTCCATTATACCTGCTAAATCTTAGCAAAGTGGTTATTGCAGCTTGCTTTGGATGTACATCCAGCAAATATGTCGAAAGAATGAAGGTTGACTAAAGTTTTTCTCTTTCTTTGCATAGTTCAAGCAAATACTGACAGGGTGGGCATCTTGATCAGTCGATGTCATGAAGTTGTTAACTGAATCGTGGTAGCGTAACATTGTGCAACAATGTGTCAGTGATGTAGGCTACTGTAACATTATTCACATGCCAGAGAGAACGAAACATTTGCAGCTTATCATAGAATGTAAAATGATATTGTCATATTTGTCCATTAGCCCAGGGCTTAGGAACACAAGTGTGAATCCTTAGCCTAGGGTTAAGCCTTACCCCAGGGTTAACAAACTCTTGAGTGAACACAGGCTAAGCTAACCCGGGGACAGTCTTAGCCTGGAACAATGCAGTGTGTAAAGGCCTTGTTTTCCATCCCCCCACTGTAATGTGCAAGGGATACTTTATGTGGAAAAACTCTTCAGAATGTATTGTACGAAATACTTAGGAGAGTTGGTAAAATTACAAATATAATGTGAAATCATGGGGCACTGTGCTACATCCAGCAAAACAATATATTGTTTCCCTCTTTAACCCCCAATGCCACACACTATACTGTACATGAAATTCATATTGCCTCATTAGTTAGCAGCTAGTGTCTTTTTTTAGGAGTCTGGCTAGTTACACCATCTAAAATTATTCTGATGACATGAACATTATAACAGACAGTTTAGCTATTAATAATTTGCATTTTAGATATGGTGTTATGAATTCCAGCCTGAGTAGTTAATTAATCCACTGTTTTCATTTGTACCATGACTTGCTACTAGAGGCAAATATTTAGTGGAATGCAATGTTGCCATGATTATTTAATTTTTTTTAAAAACTACCTAGCAGAGTCAAAAAAAATCGCTAACGTTAATGATAAATGCTATCGATGTTAGCTAACGGAAATATATTTAACTAACCTCAGTTTAAGCTAACATTAGTCCATCTAAAATCATTTCGGTGACATGATCATAACATACGGTTTAGCTAATAATAATTTGACCATTTAGAGATGGTGTCATGCTTTCAAGCCTCGTTAGCTAATCTATGCTCATAATTGCTAGAAAAGCCTCAGTCTAAGCTAGCGTTAGTTCACTTTAAATCATTCTGGTGACATGAACATTATAACCAGTGCTTTAGCTATTAAAAATGTGCCTTTGGTAGAGAGGGTATGTTTTCAAGCCTCAGTAGATAATCCACTCTCAGTAGTTAAGTAATTTGTCCATTTGTTTCTACAGTTCTACTTCTAATTGAGGGCTAAACTTTTCAATTGCACCTTCAAATTGTAGACATGGCAGTTAAATTAAAACAAAATCGGAGTTGTAATTTAACAACAACACATGGGCACGTAGGATATATGCCCATGCCCTTGCAAAGTCAATATATTTTCACAGTAAGAATAGGGAGGGTATTTTCCATATAAATGAAAATCTGGAAAGGTATTGGTATTATTGTTGCCACCTGTAATAATCTTTTGATCATAAATTAAACAATTCTAAGATAAATAGTTTGCTCAATCACTGATGTTAATAAACATATATAAACATACATTTGAAAATGATAATGATTATCTGTTCTGGCCCCATCATTATCTTACAACAAGCAAAAGTTGTAATCATTAATATGCTCTGCACTGGGGAAGGCTGACAAACTTCCATTCAGTTATATTTACCATACACAGTTAAGCTACATTTATTACATTCAGAAAAATCCAAACAATTACCCAGTTACATTGATTGCTGCTTAAGGTGTTGTACTGCTGTGATAGTGTCAGACTTTGGAAGTATCCATATTTATCTGATGCAGAAAACTGTATTATAATACCAACTGAGGTAAATGTCCTGAAAACTATTGCAATGTAACATGCAAGTAAATTCAGTTTGGCCAAACAGTGGCGGCATAATAGCCAGTACACAATATCTTTCGTTCTTTTTCTTTTGTGTGAATGCTGTTTAAAGTTGGCCACATGGGGGCACTATAGGAAAGGAAAAACCATAGATGTCGTATTGCTTGCAACAATGGATATAAGTAGAAAAAAAAATTGCATTCTGGCTACTAGAAGCTTCAGTGCTGAAACCCACTAAATGCTGCTTGCACATTAATTTGGAATTGTTTTGTTTGATGTAAGGTCTAACATTTTAATGGTTAAATAGATCAATCCATTTCTGATTTGGCTAAGCAAAGTCAAGTCTGACAATCTTATTCCACTGCTAGTTGCTATCAGGCATAAATATAGAGGGAATCAAACATCAACCAAGCCAGTTCTGGATAGAAAAGGAAATTTGACATTGACTATTATGGAAACTTGTCTTAATGGGGTGTAGCTTCACTGTAATGAACTTTTGAGTTCCACAAGTTTTCAGGACTGATCTATTGTCTTCATTGTTGCAAGTTGACGGAACAATACCCAGTGGACCAAAGTCCAATGGACCATCGAACCACACTAATCTTTGTTTTGCAGTTATACTTAACAGATCGGGACATCACAAGCCCTTTTCTGATGATACATTGCATTACCAACTGGATACAGACATCGCAGTGTGAATACCAGCAACATGTTCAAGAAGGATTTCTACAACCACACTGGTCGAATCTGTTCCAAATCTTCCTGACCACTCACGTGGCAGAATGATGCCAGGGTCAGATCACTTGGCTTTACACTCCATTTCTAAATGAATCATTGACAGCAAGATGAGAGGAGAATCCACCTGAGTCCTGAAGGACTCCACATACTACAGGTCAGAGTACCACGGGCCACCAGTTGACTGGACAGGTCACATGGTCCTAACACAGAGGAAGACACTGTTGTGGTGTAAATCTTGAATTAGTGAAGTGGTGGAAACTCACTGTTCCACTACACACTTGCACTAACTTGTTAGGACAACCAGGCAATTTGCTGGGTCCACATCACAAGACAGAGAAGACTGAAGACAGGAACTACATGACACTTGATTGGAAACTAAATTAATTCCTTACAATCTAAGATTTTCCTAAGTGAACTGATATGGTGATTTCATACATAAGAAAGTTTGTTTCTCGCAAGACAGGCAGGAAACGCTGTACGATGACAATCCCAATATTGGACTTCGACGTATTTTGTGATGTTGCTTAATGATTGACATTATGACGGCTATGATGGTATGTTTGGATAGTGAATCCTTCCCTATTAAAGGTAGAATTTTTCCCTATTTAAAGGTAGAATCTTTCAAAGGTAGAACAGGATATGCACAAGTCTTTAGTATGATATTGTCACATGGATCATGATACAGACAAGGGGGGTTTTGATTGTTCAATGGACTTTGGGGAAATGTTTTCATCACAATGTCATGTTTTCGTCTGATTATCTGCTGAACACCGTTAACAATGATAGTACCCTGTTGATGTCAATATGTTCTCGATCCATATAATCAGAGGTGGGGGAGGGATTGATGACTGTAATACATTGAGTTGTTTCAGAGAGGGGTGTGTCAATTGTGTCTTGTTTACATTCATTTTCATTTGAGGAACAATAAGACCTCATTGGTTACTTACTCCTTTTTGTAGTTTTATCTCAGTCATTTGTAACATAGGTGTATGGGCCTTTTCATTTAATTAGGAATTGAATTGTACCTTTAATGTTTTATCAAACATGTAATGTCCTTTCTTACATGTGTGATGGGGGGAGTGTTGAAGTGTATGTTCAGTATACAACAGAACATCTGTTTATCCGTACACAGGAAGTCACGTTCAGTCAAAGCGCGACAGTAGTCAGCCAATGGGCTTACAGTACTGTGATGTGTATTACAGGTTGCAATGTCTATAAAGTAGAGGTCTGACCGGACGTTCTTTGAGATTGAGTGAGATGAGATCGAGTTTGTAAGACCGAGTATCGAGTCTGTAACATCAAAAACAATAGACTATCAAATTCAAGTATTCATTGCAGCATTACTCTTCTCCCTTGACGACCGGGTACGCGATCGTTATTTCAACCATTATACGAAACGGCTGATTTCTAAACAGTTTATGATCCGTGACTAATTAATTCATTCATGAGATTGAGTGAGAAGAGATCAAGTCTGTATCATCAACCACTATACGAAACAGCTGATTTCTAACAATACTATACAGAATTGTGTATAGCAGGGATCTGATAACTTTTCAGGTATGAAAGCAATTTTTTATAAATTAAACATGTTGTGAGACACTATACTTTTGGTTTCAATCAGGCACATTTTTTTTAAACAATTATATCCAAATCATATTAAACTTTTGTTTACATTTGCAATGTAGCAGGTACAATTGCTGCACTAAGGTAATGTTTATGGATTGAAAACAGATAAGCCCGTAGCTCAGCTGATAATGTAACGCTTGCACCACAGAGTGCAAGCAACATCCAGAAAATGTTTTTGCTAGACATCATGATAGATTTATCTTTTATAATAATGGTGGCTAAACAGAGTTGGGATCAATTAAATGGTGCACTGATAAGATAGCAGCTGGGTGCTGGCTGTGTATGATATGTTTGTGATTTGTTTATGAGATTTTGCTCCTGGAACACATGAAAACTCCAATTACTTTAGAATTGTTTCACGTGTTACATTGCATATTACCACAGCTGGGATGCTGTTAATGAAGTGCAGACAATGAGAGCAGATTAAGTAATTTGACTTCTCATACTCTTCATTATAAATAAAGTTCTGTTAGAATCAATCATAGAATCGCAATCATCCCATGGAGTAGTTCCAGCCTCTGACTAAACTAACCTATGAGATTGCCTCGTTGAGTTACTCAGTGCATTATAGTATCTGTAGTTATTTGTGTGATTATCAGCTTTGAAATTAAACGGCAAGTCTCCAATTAAATCATAGTTGACTAAGTTGGACTGATAACAGGCAGCATTCACAAAAATAAACAGAGGGCACACTGTAACCCAAACACATAAATAAAGGCCTGACTGTTCTGTACCATGATGCAGTTGGGTTTGCTGACAGCCCAGATGTTGACTCGGCAATCCTCACCACCCGTGGCCAGCAGACGGCCTGAGCTCTTCCCCAGGGCCAGACAAGACACATTACTGGAGTGGGCCACAATCTCCTCTGGAACAGAAAAGGATATACCAGAAATTGTAATAATATTCATATTAGGGGCTTGAATGGGTGAGTGAAATCAAGTCTCTACTCACGTAATTTCCATGATGTTTTGGTGGTGTTGGCCACAGCCATTGTGATCCTTAGGCATCCAACACTCACTGGAGTGTTGCTATAATTTACACAGAACTTGCTGTTTCAAAAGTTTTGACTGTATGATACGACCTTTAGTTTCCAATGAATGAGGGATAAAAAACATCAAACAACACCAAGGTAAAACATTTTGTGTATAACAATTTTTTTCTGATGCCGGTGTCAGTGAAAAATACAAAAATGACATTAGCTTCTAGTCTTCATCTCTGTTGATTCTTGCAGCTGAGGGAGCGTACAAATAAAATATAAACTGATTACAAAAGCAAATTATTACCACTTAACTACATTACGTTAGCTAGGAGAACTGCTACTTACTAGGTGGCTGCAGTAAAGTAATAAAGCTAACTACTGTAGTTATTAAGTAACGCTAGATGACTACAAACTGTATAGTACTGTTACTTTACACTTACACTAGCCATCTGGCCACGTTAGGCTGCGTTTCATTTGATTTTTTAAGGCAGGTTGATCATGTGGGAAGGCACTGTCTGCAGTTTTCGGTTGGCAATTTGTTTTTCGGTTGGCTAAGTGCATTACTATAAACAAATCATTGGCAAAATCGGTCATATCTCATATTTCTTATTCAACTGTGTTTTCCAAAGCGTAAGGATAATAATTCAGCCATCATTGCTCTGAAATGTTTGTATAATTTTATAAATGAAATTTATAATGTGCTCCTATTGTAACTATAGAGTCTTTCGTAACACTTTGTTTTCTCCACGGAGAGTAACTGCTGGCGTTGCATTGGACTGCCACTTCTCTTTGGAACTGTGCCTCGTTTTTTTGTACTCGTATGGTTTATTGTCTTGCTTTACGTCTTCTACTCCTTGGCTTGTCTGTACGAAGGGAACTGGGACTTAGCTAGCTATCAGTGTTTCAGCTCTTGTTTAGCTCCTGACCGCGACACTAGCTGAAGCTCTGCGGTGCTAGAACTAATACCTCCGCAGAAAACATTTTTCACACCCAACACTGGACTACCACCTCCCGACTGGATTAATTTACTGGTGGATTTATTTATCAACTCCCTGTGGACTTCCATCATTGGACCTCTCTCCTGCTCTACCACGCTTGAGGACACCCCTCCCCAACCCACTGCCTACTCACCGGCTAGCTCCACGGCTTCTCTCCCGAAGGTATTCTCTCTTTGGCTCTTGTTCTGGCATCCTGGTCACCTCCTGGTTGCCACCACTGTGCCCCAGATATCACTTACATAGATTAAGTTTACACTTTCTCCTTGTATCTCTTCGGAAGTAGCTAGGCGTGCCAGCTTACTGGGCATTCTACACCGACGCCCCTATATCCATCGAGGCTGTCGACGCAAATGGTCGGGCAATACTAACACCAGCACCAACATAAGATCTATCTGGTCTAACTCCCGTATCAAGTTCTATCCTTCCTCTCGCTCCGTTGATTTTAGCTGCCTCCGTACCCTCCAACCTACCTCTTTCCCCAACCTTAGTTTACCCGGTCACACTACCAATCTTGCTCTTTTAAACATCTGTTCTATGAACAATAAATCTCTCCTCATTCATGAACTCATATTGGACATAACCTTGACTTCCTCTTACTTACTGAAACCTGGCAAACACCTGATGATTTTTTCTCCCTTAATCTAGCTACTCCCCCTGGTTATAGCTATCTGTGCCAACCCCACCTCACTGGCCGCGGTGGTGGCCTTGCTGTTTTGCACAAATCCATTTATAAAGTAACTAAGCTGTCTCTTCCGTCATTTCTCACTTGAATACATCGCTTACAAATCAGCCTTTTCCTTCACCACTTTTCTACTTTATCAACCTCCAAAAAACAATGATTAATTTCTTTCGGACCTAGCAGAACTACTCACCATAGCAGTATCACTTTCCTCCCGCCTTCTGCTGCTTGGCAACATGAACATTCACATTGACTCCTCAAGCTCCAAACTCACCTCTGATTTCACTGCTGTCCCGGACCGCTTTAATATCACCCAACATGTTAATTTCCCAACCCACATCAAGGGCCACATTCTTGACCTAATTTGCACTGTTGCCCTCAACATCACTCACATCTCCCCTTCACTGTTCCCCTTATCTGACCATAAGATCCTGAATTTCTCTTTTTCCTCAAACATACCACACAATACTGTGAAACGACTCATCTCCTTCCGCAACATAAAAGCTGTCGACCCCCAATCACTCACGGATGCAATCTGTTCTGCCCTTCCCCTGGAACTTGCACGCCTGAAGACCTCACCAACCAGTTCAATACTACTCTCTGCTGCCCTCAACTCCATGGCCCCACTTCAAACAAAAAATGTGACCTTCACATCCTCTTCACTCTGGTTTACATTTGAGCTCCGTGCCATGAAGAAGGATGGCCGCCGGCTTGAACATCGAACCAGAACTGGCCTAACTGTTCATGCTGAAGCCTATAAGCTTCACCTTTCCTTGTACAGAGATGCTCTTCATGCTGCCAGAACCTCTTTCATCTCCGACACCATCAAGACCTCCAACACAAACTCCCGGACTTTGTTCTCCAGTATCAACAATCTCCTCCTACAACGCAGTGAGCCCTCCACACCATCCACTGTGCTCGCAAACTCTTTTCTTCAGTTCTTCAAGGACAAGATTACTCACATTAATGCTTCCTTGGCTAACCCATCTCCCCCAGTTCCTTCTTCCACTGTTAACCACCTACCCTCTCCTGTTATACAAACCCTCCTGAGCACCTTCACCCTAGTCGACTCACCATCTATCACAAAACTTATTGTATCTTCCAAAACAACTACCTGCTCCCTGGATCCCCTTCCTGCCACTCTCATTAAGGCCTGCCTTCCTGCTCTCTGTCCATACATTACTGAAATAGTCAATCTTTCTACCATGGCATCGTCCCCTCCAGCTTTAAACATGCTATAGTCACACCCATCCTAACAAAACCTGGCCTGGTCAATACCAACTTCAGTAACTTCAGCCCCATCTTCAACCTCCCCTTCCAATCAAAAAACCTGCAAAGGACTGTTGCCACCCAACTTCAATGCCACATCCTCAATAACTGTTTGTTTGAGCCTTCTCAATCTGGCTTCCGACCACTTCACAATACTGAAACTGCCCTCTTCAAAGACCTTCTTGTCTCTGCTGATGCTGGCGCCCTCAACATCCTTATCCTGCTTGACCTGAGTGCTGCCTTTGACACAGTCAATCACCAGATCCTCCTCACCAGGCTCAAAGCCTTGGGTGTTGAGGGAGCCGCACTTTCTTGGCTACACTCATACCTCACCAACCGTACTCACAACATTTCAGTCCATGGTCATAATTCAGACTCAGCTGTAGTCACACAGGGTGTCCCCCAGGGTTCCATTCTTGGGCCCCTGCTCTTTATCATCTACATCCACCCCCTTGGTCAGATCCTCCATCACCTTAAACTGGACTTCCACTGCTATGCTGATGACACTCAGATCTACCTCAGCACTAAATCCCTCACCAACCCTCCTCTGTCTCATATTGAAACTTGCCTGGCAACAATAAAAACCTGGCTGCAGCAGAACTTCCTCAAGCTTAACGGTGACAAAACTGAACTTTTACTACTTGGTACAAAATCCACACTAACCGAAGCCGGCACCTTCAACCTTACTATTGATGACTCTTGTATCTCCATCCCCTCATGCACGCAACCTCAGTGTCATACTGGACTCCTCAGTCAGCTTCGAACAACACATAAAACAGACAGTCAAATCCTCATTCTTCCACCTCCGCAATATTGCCAAGTAAGTCTTCCCTGTCCCGCACTGCAGCTGAAACCCTAATACATGCATTCATTTCTGCCCGTCTTGACTATTGCAATTCTCTCCTTTCTGGTATTAACTCTTCCTCTCTCCATAAACTACAACTGGTTCAAAACTCAGCTGCAAGACTTCTCACACACTCCAAATCCTGGCAGCACATCACCCCCATCCTACAAGAACTCCACTGGCTTCCAATCTCTAAACGCATCGACTTCAAAATTCTTCTTCTCACGTAATAAAGCCCTCCACCAGGTCGCTCCACCCTATCTCTCGGACCTTATTCCCCAATATCATTCCTCCAGGTCACTCTGCTCTGCCACTGCTGGCCTCCTTATCATCCCTCGGTCCAAGCTGCAGAGCTTTGGGGACAGGGCTTTTTCAAGGGCTGCTCCAAGACTTTAGAATGCACTTCCACAATTCATCCGTGACTCTAAATCTGTTGCCATCTTCATCCACCATCTCAAGTCTCATCTGTTCAAAGAAGCCTTTCCCTAGCCCCTGCCCTACAGTATGTTGTTTGACCCACCCCCTTTTTTTGTTGTTTTTGTTTTGTTAGCTACTATTTGTCTCATTGCTATGTAAAGTGTCTTTGGGTCCTTGAAAAGCGCTATATAAATTTAATGTATTATTATTATAATTATTATAAATTAGGATAAGACCATATTCTTGCCTGCCAAACTCAGTAGTGCCACAAAAAGTATTTGACTGCAGTCACAATTTGAAGCAAGTTTTGGGGGGTGGGGTAATTTCGGCAAGGCCCATCTCCTGCCTGCAGTAATTTTGGTAGCTCAGGTTGACCACCGGAGTATCCCGAAAATGTCCTTGCCGAAATTACCCCGCCCCCCCCAACTGGCTTAAAATTGTGACCAGAGTCAAATACATTTTGTGGGATACTCAGGTGGTCCACATGAGCTACCAGAATGACTATAAGTGTGCCAGACTTTGCAGTCCCAAGATTGGGGGGTGGGGTAATTTCAGCAGGCAGGAAAATGGCCTTGCCGAAATTACCCTCCTCCAAACTTGCTTAAAATTGTGACTAGAGTCAAATACTTTTTGTAGGATACTCAGGTGGTCAAAATGGCTATGAAGTGTGCCAGACATTGCAGTCCCAAGATTCGGGGGGATAATTTCGGCAGGCAGGAGAATGGCCTTGCTGAAATAACCCCCCCACCCCAAACTTGCTTCAAATTGCGGCTACAGTCAAATACTTTTTGTGGCACTACTGAGTTTGGCAGGCAAGAATATGGTCTTATCCTAATTTGACTCTATAATTGCAATAGGAGCACATTATAAATATCATTTATAAAATGAAATAAACATTTCAGAGAAATGATGGCTGAATTATTATCCTTAAACATTAGAAAACACTAGTCGAATAAGAAATGGGAGATATGACCGATTTTGCCAACGATTTCTTTATAGTAATACACTTGAATCAACTAGCCAACTGAAAACTGCAGACAGTGCCTTCCCACGCGATCAAACTGCCTTAAAAAATCTAATGAAACGCAGCCTAACGTGGTCATCGATTGCTGCCTTGATGTACACAATTAAATTAAAGCTTTTTGCTACGACGATCAGTGAAATATGTAGGCCAAACTGTCCTCTCAACAAGCAAGCAAGTCGCAGCAATGAGAAGCGAGCGAGAGCGCGTTCACACTAAGGTAGGGAGATTTTCGGCAGGGGGATGTTTTCGGCACAACACCGGTTTCGCAGACACCGATTAAGCCTAGTCTAGGACTAAAGAAACATATTCAATGGAGTTTTTTTATTGAACTAGATTTTTTAGTCCTAGACTTGGCTTATCCGTGTCTGCGAAACCGGCTCGTACTAGTTACAATTTATCTAAACTAGCGCTACCTTAACTAGCTAGCTAGCATATAGTTCAGGTCTGTACTGTATCTACCAAATGCCATTTCGATAAAGTGTTAATATTGAACTTGTATTAGCTGGGGATAGTTACCATTACTAGCCAGCTAGATTGCCAGCTTAATTAGTCTAATTTATTAACGCGTTGGCAAGATAGGTAATTAGCTTGCTAATTTGAGGTAGGGACAAACAAAACAACGCAGAACATACCTGCATTTGAAGCAAATACGGGACTAAATGTATATCTTGCTGTGTCTGTTGAATGGAAAATATAGTGTATAGTACTGTAGCAAGTTAAAACTCGGAATCAAGAGTAATATGTCTACTTTAGTCCTGTTGTTGATGATGACGATGTGAGGCTGCTTGCAGCCATAGTTAAGTCGACCAGCGCCTTGTAAGCAACATAAAAAAACACTTCCGGGTCACCAAAATTAGCATAATTTCAAAATAAAGGAGGTCAACGATTTACTTCAAAACTGATAAATTGAATTTATTCATTGTTTAAGAAAATGTACCTCTCAAAGCATTGACAACAATTCATATTTGATCATATTTAAGAGTAATTTCAATAAAAAGTGGTTATTAAAACACGTTCCAAGGGCAAAATTCAGATAATATTGTAGGTTATGTTCAGGAGACTGTATAGAGTGATTATATGCTAAAAAATCAAGGGGCAACATGTATTTGCAATTGTTGCTGGCATGTTACTCCGCCCATACCATTGGCCACAATGTAACTCAATGGATATGAAATACATATTGCCCTACTGTATACAGGCAAAACTGTTCTATTCACACTTTTCAAAAACTTTCTCCCTGTAATACCAATTTGGTCTGATCTTATAACAGGGGATTTACAGAGGTTTTCAGAATCATACTAGTCAAAACCAAGACAGAATAAGAAAAGTACACCAATTAGTGAGGTAACGTTCAAAAACACAAAAGTTCTATTACTTGATGATAAAAAACATAAAATTGACAATTGACAATGTATTGGCAAATTGTATACTCTGCATAAAGCTGGCCAGAGAGACATACAGTTGTGCTCAAAAGTTTGCATACCCTTGGAGAATTGGTAATATATGTACCATTTGTAAAGAAAACATGAGTGAGCAGGCAAAACACGTCTTCTATTTCTTATGGGATTCACATTCAACTGTAGGTCATAACAGAATGGCACAATCATAAAACAAAACACAGCAACAAAGAAAAACATGAACTGACCCTTGTTCAAAAGTCTGCATACCCTTAGTTCTTAATACTGTGTATTGCTCCCTTTAGTATCAATGACAGTCTTTTGTAATAGTTGTCTATGAGGCCCCGAATTCTTGCAGGTGGTATAGCTGCCAATTCATCTTGGCAAAATGCCTCCAGGTCATGCAAAGTCTTTGGTCGTCTTGCGTGAACTGCACGTTTGAGATCTCCCCAGAGTGACTGGATGATATTAAGGTCAGGAGACTGTGATGGCCACTCCAGAACCTTCACCTTTTTCTGCCTTAACCACTGGAGGGTCAACTTGGCCTTGTGCTTAGGGTCATTGTCGAGCTGGAAAGTCCATGCGCGTCCCATGTGCAGCTTTCGTGCAGAAGAATGCAAATTGTCTGCCAGTATTTTCTGATAACATGCTGCATTCATCTTGCCATCAATTTTCACAAGATGAGGATGGTATTCTGTTCACTACAGGCTTTGTTGACCCCTCTCCAAACATAGCGCTTATGGTTGTGACCATAAAGCTCTATTTTGGTCTCATCACTCCAAATTACAGTGTGCCAGAAACTGTGAGGCGTGTCAAGATGTTGTTGGGCATATTGGGCTTTTTTGTGGCATTGGTGCAGTAAAGGCTTCTTTCTGGCAACTTGACCATGCAGCTCATTTTTTTTTAAAGTATCGTCGTATTGTGTCCCTTGAAACAACCGCACTGTTTTTTTCCAGAGCAGCCTGTATTTCTCTTGAGGTTACCTGTGTGTTTTTCTTTGTATCCCGAACAATTCTTCTGTCTGAAATCTTTCTTGGTCTACCTGACCTTGGCTTAGTATCAAGAGATCCCCAAATGTTCCACTTCTTAATAAGTGATTGAACAGTACTGACTGGCATTTGCAAAGCTTTGGATATCTATCTTTATAAAGTTCCATTACCTTGTTACGCAGGTCTTTTAACAGTTCTTTTCTGCTCTCCATGTCTCCGTATCTAGCTTGCTTAGTGCATCCACGTGAGAGCGAACAAACTCATTGACTATTTATACACAGACACTAATTTCAATTTAAAAAGCCACAGGTGTGGGAGATTCATCTTTAATTGCCATTTTAACCTATGTGTGTCACCTTGTGTGTCTGTAACAAGGCCAAACATTCAAGGGTATGTAAACTTTTGATCAGGGCCATTTGGGTGATTTCTGTTATCATTTATGATTTCAAAATCAACGCCAAATTGTCACAATTTCTGCCAACTATGAGCACAACTATGCAAACTTATGAGCACAACTGTATGTGAGAAAATCAAAATTTGAAATCCCAAAACGCAACACGTATTGCCACAACCAGAGGAAATCTGGGAGAAAAGGAGAAAAGCACCAAAGCATCTCCGTAGGTCTTTTCAGGTTCCTCCACCTACAGTATAAGTTCTAATTCGCTCAGTCTTAATGAAAAGAAAGGGATGACCAATGATCAGAATGCACTGTGTAATGAGTCCAATTTGTCCAAAATGTAAAATTCTCAGCAGGGTTTTATGAATAATCCAAAATAACTATATGTAGATTTGAAAAAAGAGCTTAAAACTGTTGGTTCAACTCAACCTTGCAGTCTTTGTTACATCTCAGTGTAGTAAAAACGACTTAAAAATCTAGACTCACAATCCATTACAGAATGTCCAGATATTACAGACATCTTTGCTGCTCCCTTGTTGTCTGCAGTTCAGAGACTTGGACACAAATTTATGTATTGTGTATTAGAGCAAGATTTGATAGATATTAATACTATTAATATCGCGTTTTACTGCAGACTTTTATTTTGAAGGCAAAATCCGAAAACCGGAAGTCTTATTGTTGCTACCGAATCTTTAATGTTGCCAGCATGACGCTAATCAGGAGACATTGTCCAGGGGGGTATTCCATCAAGGCAGATAAAGGAAATTCCAGGCTTATTTCGATAAGTCTGGCTAATTTAAGTGAGAAAATAACTACTCAGTAACTAAGGTAACTTATACATCTGAACTAGCCTGCTCCCTCGCAGGCAAGCTGTCAAGCTTAATTTAGCTGTGTTTCAAGGAATGTCCAACAGGCGGAAACAGAATCCCAAAAAAATGTTCCATGTACATAATTTTTTTTTTTCTGTCATTGTGACCAAGCATGAATTGACGTGTTTAATTTAGTTCCAAAGAACATATCAATAAAAATAAACAAGTTAAGAAAAGCATGTCTTACCACTTTCACTGTCTTCAAAAGCCAATAGTTAATTGACATAGGCCTAGACTATGGCTGAATCTCAAATCGCATTCTACATACTACGTACTACAAGTAAAGTATGTACTTCGCGGATGATGGTAAAGTATGTACTGTTTAGTATATAGTAAGCCAGTATGCCAGTATTTGGACTGATTGGGACATACACTGTCATAATATGGTGTCTCAACATTACATTTTGTCGCGCATTAACATCACGCCAAGTTTGAGTATTTTGCTTGACACCATAAAGCATTATGTTAAACTGACTAATATTTCTTATGAAGTTTACTTCCACCGCAAATAGCATCTATGAACTGTATAGCTTTTGCCACTGCCATTTTAATAGCTTATAAGCCAGTAATACTAGTATCTTACTGCTTGGAATAGTCATGAGAATTGCTAGTGAGACTGAAGACAAACTTGACACTGCCAAAGCTATTTAATTTCAGGGCACAACAACGATCTACATTGATGCAGTAAGTATCAATTTAGGTGACGATAACTTACTTTTTGTCAAGTGAAAAGACGAGAGAATCGTGAATACCCCTCCTCTTTCATTGTGCAAGTAGTTGTGGCATAATTTGAAAATCCACCAGAAATAGTAGACCATTGGCATACTATTTCCAGCATACAATGGTTTGAGACATACTAATCTTCTCGCATACTAATCTGGCATACTATATAATATGCAAGTACGCAATATGAGATTTAGCCTATATAAGCAGTGTGTCTAAAGACCAGCCAGTTGCAACTAAATATGGCATGTCCATTCCTCAACAACCCTGTGGATGAAGGTGCTCAGATTCTACACAAAGCGTTCACACCACCAGCCCCAAGAGTCTTCAGAGACTGACGTTCTCCACTGGGCTTCCCTGATGAGTATCTGTGGGAGAGGTACAGGTTCAGTAGGCCCAGCAATGTTTACCTATGCAGTCTGCTGGAACCACACATAAGGAAGCATGCTCAACGTAGCTAAGACTTGACCACTGTTCTGTCTGTCTGCATAGCTCTGCGTTTCTTCGCATGTGGGACATTCGTGTAGTGATGGTGATGCAGAAGGTCTTGCGCAGGCAACTGCATGCCAGGAAATAAGCGTATGCCTTGCTCTGAATATTTGCGTAATTTTCCCTGGTCATCTTGAAACACAAAGGAGGCATTTTATTCAATTGCAGGTATGTGACCATTAAAATAAATGTAAAGTAGCCTACAGGTTGACAAGCCTCTGTATTAATGTAATCCTCTTTTTCAGGCTTCCCCAATGTTATAGGCACAATAGACTGTACCCTTGTGCATGCCCTTTTCCATCTGGACCTGTGGAAGCAGACTATGTCAGTCGGAAATCTTTCCATAGCCTAAACGTACAGGCATCTACTGGGGGCATCTGTCCACAAACAGTCAGGCAGAATAGTAGCAATTGGATTTGGATGAAATGTGCACATCTGCACAAATAGATCAAATAAGTTTGATGTCAACACTTCTTTGGATTTAAATCCCGTTAGCCTGGCAGTTGTTCACAGATATGTCAATTTCAATGTCTACCTCACACAAAGTAGTAACTGTACTGTACAGAGATAATGTTTCACTTTACCTTATCAGCACAGATCAATCAGGAAAAAAATCTGTTATTTGCTTAAGCAAATACCAGATTTTGCTAAGTATGTAATAGCACTACCATGTAGCTGCAGAAGGCCTACGCAAAACCAGATTTGAAACCTCACAGAATGTCAGACCCAAAGTTAGAATATTATTCTGGAATGTGAGCAATTTTGAGATAATTCTGAACTGGAATATACATTTTGAGAGACACCACTGCATCAACTCCTCTTAGTCATGCGGAGCAATTTAAAATGAATGCTCTGCCAAGCAAAGTGTGCCACATCAATGGTGACCCTCTATGCCGTCAGATGATCTGCAATGGAAGTTGCCTGATATATAATAGCTGTTGCCACATTCTTTTTTGGCTATTCAGTTGGCCCTTGTTGAGATGTAACTGCCGAGAATTAATATAGGCCAAGGGTTAGGCTACTAGGTCAGAAAGGCTTCAAGCCTCACTGAACTAGGCTAATTAACAGTAAATGCATTGTAGTTATGTCAGCTCACATAAGTTAGCCTAATAATTTTGATTGATTATAATTCTGATATCATCTAGCCTGATAATGTAGCTAGTCTTACCTATCTAGTGATCTGAATGTTAATTTATTAAAAAGTATAGGTCCTCCGGTAGGAGGAACCCTATTGTTATTGTCGGTATTATTATTTTTAGTATTTTTATTATTAGGGGTCCTCCAGTAGGAGAAGCCCTATTGTTATTGTCGGTATTATTAGGGGTTCTCCAGTAGGAGAAGCCCTATTGTTATTGTTAGTATTATTATTATTGGCGCCTAAAATGCTTAATAACTCAAAAAGTCCATGGTAAAAAATGCTATAAACTTGCATACTGTTAAAGTAGTCCACGTGTAACAACCATACAGACCTCCGCCCCGATTCCTCTACCAGGGGTGCTATAGTACACGATTCAATTTGCTAACTTCAAAATGATGCCATTTCCACCCCACGTGTCCTACAGTGCTGATTTTCTTTGTACCTGCCTCATTTCTCATGTTGAACAAAAAAGCCTCAAGAACCCATAAAATTCCCCATGATTAATTTTTCTGTACAATGAAAATTTGTCCAAAACTACAAAAATCTTCTTCTCATGAACCGTAAATCCAATTGACTTGTCCTTTGGCAAACAGGTGTCTCATACATGCCTCCCTAAAATATTTTCAGGAATAAGAGATAACTTGCAAAATAGCGGACAACATGGCTGACTACTGTACAATATATGTACGCACAATGTGTGTGTGCAATTCTTTATTGGAACAATAACCTATGCACTTCGTATTCATTGTGCATCCAGATACCACCATAAGACCATGTGCATTTGTTGGTTGGTATCTCAAAAGACAGCAAGATGGCAGCTGACAGTATACTCTTCGTTTTCAACACAAGCTAATGTTAATGCTAATAAATGCCTTTAAAACTATATTTTGGATTTACTTGCCAGTATATTTCCAGACTCTAGGCCATACTTCTGAACAGGGCTGACAATGAAACTAGTTGCTATGTCAAAAATCAACTGAACTATGACTTCACAAAGTTAGCCCTTTATACTAACTCTATTGACCACTAGCGTTAAATAACTATTAGGCTGTATCTTTTGAACTGTTTGAGCTACAGACACAAAACAAACTTTGTTTCACCGGTTTAGGATATCCCTACTTCAAACTAGAAAATGTTTTGTCGATTTTACATATGCTAATTAGCATAATTTGTGTTAATTAACTACTAGGCTGTATTTTTTGAACCGTTCAAGCTACTGACACAAAACCAACTTTGTTTTACACATTTAGCTATCCCCAGTTCATAAGATGAAACTTTTATTGATTTTACATATGCTAATTTGCATAAATAGCGTTAATTAATTATTAGGCTCTATCTTTTCAACAGGCTTGGACTGGTAATCTGGCATACCCTGCATTTGTCTGGTGGGCCGAGGCACTTTTGGGGCTCGTATAACTTTAAAAAATTTGACCAGCCCATAAAGTAGAGACAGCAGAGACATTGGTTCATTTTCTATACTGACACTGGGCTGGCCCAATCACATCTCCTATTAGGCCCCCCCCCTCCCCTACTGTTAACTGTTTCTTGTGTCAGATGCGGTGGCTCAGAGCCAAAAATCTGTGGATGAGGGTGTCGAAATGGACTAACAAAAGCGCTAGGGCAAGGGGGTGTGGAGAAGTTGCGAACCAAAAGAAGTAAAACTCTGGAGGCGGATTCCACCACATGTACAAAAAAACTGACGTTTGCTGTAGTAGCTTCATTATATACAGTATCCGACATTGTGCAGCAACAGGTGATTGTGGAACTTGAAGGAGGAGAGGTGGCTGGCCATGGCCACTGCCAGGCAGAGGAGCAGGCGTGTGACCAGGAAGCCGAGGAGGCACAGTGTTAGCATGACAGGGCCGAGGGACAGAGTGAGCAGGAGAAGAGTATGTGAAGTGGTAAGCATGGAGTAGCTTCATGAACAGGGAGAGACCCACAGGGAGGGGGCAGCAGGAGGTAGTGTGTGTGTGCCCATGATGGGGATAATTGAATAAATTAAAGTAGATGATAATAAGATAAGAATATAATCGTCATCGCTATCATAAAGTGAAACTACTGCTGGTGGTCACTCAGTCAATGTCAAATAGCACAGCATAAACTATTTGGCATTGCTGTTGTAGCTAGCATAGTTCCTTTATGCAGAGCAACTTCGGCTAACTATTCTAACGTAAGCACTTTCCAGCCGGAGCCTTCTAATTTCAGAATCCTAATTCCAATGGTTTTTCTCTTATTATCGCTGCTGTCAAATCACATATTTTAAATCTGAAAACTGACATAAATGCTATACAACATTATCTACAAACTGAAATAGTTAATTAGGTCATAATCGGCGGAAACCTTTTTTTTATTGTGCGCCTAATGTGATGGAGCAAAATCCCCATTTTCCTGACTGTGGTGAAGTTAGCTTTACATTCAAGATTCGGACTTTGTTCGTCAATACCTCATCAACGAAACCTGTGAGAAAGACAGCAATTCCATATTCTGAATCTGCTGGCGATTGCGAACAAGCAACACCCCTGTTTTCTCTGTTGCGTTCAATTTTCAAAAGACGACATTACAGTCATGTCTATGGCAGATTCTCTGAGGTATTCTCAGTTAAGGAAGCGTGTTAAAAGTGCATAATTAATGTAGTTTTTACTGACCAACGCCAATTGCATTGCAACCAAAAAAAACATAAACCAATCAAAACAACTATAAAGAGCTCAGAATTCGGTGCCCTACCATTAACATGGTTGTTGTATTGCATTATTAAAAAAGTAAAGGTAAAAATACTTTTATCGCCTGTTATTAAAATAAAGGTCAATACTTCAGACCCAAGGTAACTTTTGTAATAGACTGTCAGGGACAACTGCCCTACCATGAACATCATTCAGTATTATAATTAAGGAAATTATTAATATTATATAAAACATTTTAATTCAGAGAAATATCAATAGCTCGGATCCTATAAAACGTCTCTTGAAATAACCAACTGATATAGCTTCAGGGACAGCTTCTCTACCATCAACACCCTTTAGTTTTATAATTTTTCAATTTTGGAAATTGTTCATATTTTTTAAAGCATCTTTCCATCCAAATTTCTCAATAGCTCGGACCCAATAAAACTTGTATGGAAATAAACGACTGACATAGCTTCAGGGACAGATGTTCTACCACCAACATCCTTTATTTTGGCTATTTTTCAATTTTGGAAATTATTACAAGTTTATAATAAATTTTTCCATCAAAAATGCTCAATACCTCGGACCCAACAAGATTTACATGGAAATGATCAACTGAAATAGCTTCAGGGACAGCTGTTCTATCATCAACATCTATTAGTTTTACAATTTTTCACTTTTGGAAAATTAGTACAAGTTTATAAAGCAATTTTCAATAAAACTGCTCAATACCTCAGACCCCCCCAAAAAACATGAAAAAATCAACTGATATAGCTTCAGGGAGAGCTGCTGTATCATCAACATCCTTTATTTTTGGTATTTTTCAATTTTGGAAATAATTACTAATTTATAAAGCATTTTTAGATCAGAATTGCTCAATAGCTTGGACCCAATAAAACTTACATGGAAATAACCCACAGATATAGCTTCAGGGAGAGCTGCTCTAACATGAACATCCTTTAGTTTTATATTTTTTCAAGTTTGGAAATTATTACAATTTATAAAGCATTTTTCCATCAAAAATGCTCAATAGCTTGGACCCAACAAGACTTACATGGAAATAATCAACTGATATAGCTTCAGGGAAAGCAGTTATACCATCCTTTAGATCCTTAGACCTGCTCTACATCCTTCTAACATCCTTTAGTTTATCATTTTTTCAATTTTGGAAATTATTACTTATTTATAGTAAAGCATTTTTAGATCGGAATTGCTCAATAGCTCAGACCCAATAAAACTTACATGTAAATAACCCACTGACATAGCTTCAGAGAGAGCTGCTCCACCATCAACATCCTTTAGTTTTACATTTTTTCAATTTTGGAAATTATGACTAGTTTATAAAGCATTTTTCTATCAAAAATGCTCAATAGCTCGGAACCAATAAGACTTACATGGAAATAATCAACTGATATAGCTTCAAGGAGACTCAACATCCTTTAGTTTTCCAATTTTCCAATGTAGGAAATGATTAATAGTTTTCAAAACAATTTTCCATCAAACATGCTCAATAGCTCGGACCCAATAAAGATTATATGGAAATAATCAACTGATATAGCTTCAGGGAAAGCAGTCCTACCATCAAAATCCTTTAGTTTGGGTATTTTTCAATTTTGGAAATTATTAATTGTTTATTTAGCATTTTCAAATATAAAAGCTCAATAGTTCAGACCCAATAAAACTTACATGGAAATAACCAACTGATATAGATTCAGGGGGAGCAGCCCTACCATCAACATCCTTTAGTTTTACATTTTTTTAATTTTGGAAATTATTACTAGTTAATCAAGAAATTTTCAATCAAAAATGCTCATGTTTTTTTGGTTGCAATGCAATTGGCGTTTGTCAGTAAAAACTACATTTATTATGGACTTTTAACACGCTCTCTTAACTGAGAATACACGGAGAATCCATCTTTTGAAAGTTGAACGCAACAGAGAAAACAGGGAGTGTGTAACGAGGACGCGCAAAGAGGACGCACGCTCTCTCTCCCGGTGCGGTGTTCGGCGTGCGCCGTCACCGGCCTTCTAGTCACGCTGCCCCTCCTCCCACGGCACTGTCATGTCTTGTTATTTCACACACCTGGTGTCCATTCCCCCGTTAGGTAACCTATATTAGTTCCTGTGTTCCTGGGCGTCTTTGTGAGGAAGGGTTCTATGTTGGGTGTTGTGTACCTGTGCATTGGTTCTCAGTGTTGTATTATTGCGCTTCGTCGCTTCCCCTCGTTTTGGAGAGTTTTGTACAGATGTGTTCTGTTGTTTCTCCTTGTTTTGGGAAATTATACTTACAACTTACGTTGGATAAAATACAAACGACAATTCCTGCGCTTGGCTCCTTTTTCCCCTGCACACCACTACGACACCTGTGACAGAGTGTTGCTTGTTCGCTATCCCCAGCAGATTCAGAATCTGGAATTGCTGTCTTTCTGGCAGGTTTCATTGATGAGGCATTGACGATCAAAGTCAGAATCTTGAATATAAATCTTGAATATAAATCTTGAATATATGAAAAATGCACACGTAGGCAACTAGGCAAGCTAGAAGGCTGCTGCGTGTCAAAGAATATGCTCATTATGGCAAATTCGAAATCTGATTGGTTGAAGAATATGACAGTCAACAACATCCTCCCTATTTGCTTTAACAGAAGATGGGATTCACTCGAAATTCTATAGGCCTTAGGGTAGATTTTCACCCGGAGACAGCACATGTGGAAAATCTGATTGGATAAAAGCTCTGATTTATCTGAGCTGCACTGGAAACAGCGCAACCGAGGAAGAGAATAGCAGTGAAACTACGTCAGTAGACTGATGGGAACTAACTTTTGGAAAATGCATATAGCATTAATGAAAATAAATATTAAATTATACAAATATACTTTTTTGATTCTGACATAATTTTATCAAGTTGTCAATGTTTAGTGATTATTAGCAACATAAAATGTTAACTAATGTGTCATTAATTACCATTTCTGAAATTTCCGACGTAGTTAAAAAATACAACCCCGTTCCCAATTATCATCTAACTATTTTGTTCAATTGCATTATATTTCGTTTTTATTGATGTTGCAAATGACAGACTAGAAAGACTAGAAAGTTGTATCTATCTTACTTGCCTTCCGGTAAAGAAAAAAGACTGATCAACTTAACATCACATGATGTCTGGTCTGTCGCACGTGGTATTTCACGATTTGAAACTTGTCTGCTGAAGTTTCTTCATCAAAGTCACATACAGGTGACAAAATGACTGACTCAGAGACAGGAAGGTAATCAAGATTTGAACTTCCGGTCTGATTGGTGAATCGTCTTGTTCCACCATCTCTGGTCACAGAGACATTTGGTCCCAGAATCCAATGGAATGAAAACAAGCATGGCTGCACCTATAGACAGTCATTAGCCAAACAAGCTCAACGTAACCTTCATAACAATGTTTTTCACTGATCCTATTTGTCCATTAATAAATATGCAAGAATCAGAATTATTTTTTTTCACAATCTTTAGTGAAATAGTGAATAATCACATAAATAAATGCATTATTAACGCACAAACCATTGTCTGATAGCTAGTATATGTTTTTGTGATACGACAAGTGGAGTGATACAGAAAATAACACATCTTAGAAGGTTGCTCAATAATTATTCAGTATACTCTTTAACAGTACTACTTCCCTAAATAGTTTCAAAATATAATTTTAACCAGTCGAAATCAGAATACTGCTCCATATCTAATAAGCAACATGGTGTTTTTGGGCTGCTGTGGTGGCAATTTTTGTTGCCATAATATACAAATCTGGAATTGTCAGGGCATACTTAAATAATGTGCATTAAGAAATCACGCTGAGGGGCCTTCAGTGATATTTTAAAACTTACTTGTGAAAAAGTTTAAATTGGTCATTTAATACTACTGAAGTAGCGTTTGAAGCGTTTTTCACAAATTCATAATTGCTGAAAAACCATTACACCCAACTTAATGGGTCCCAATAGCAAATGTTCCTTAGGAGGAGACGGACATATACAGCTCTGGAAAAAATTAAGAGACCACTCTTAATTTTTCTTAAATCAGTATCTCTACATGTATGGCAGCCATTCCATTCCAGTGTCTGTTAAATTCCAACACAGGCACACCTCATTTTACTTAATGAGGTACTGATTGGTTGATTACCTGAACCCAATCTAATTTAACGAGGAAAAGTGTAAAAACCACTGCAGTGGTCATCACTATCCTCTAGCAATAGGACCTGGATGGTAAAAAACAGTGCAAGTAGTACCTCAAAGGTAATTTGAATAAATAAATAGCTATTCAGCATGACAAAAGAGTTGAAAATAAAAGCTTTGTGTGAGGAAAAGAAGGGTTCAATTCTGGCTTTACTGGCAGAGGGATACAGTGAGCATCAGGTTGCTTCCATCCTGAAAATTACAAAGACGGCGGTTCATAAGAACAAGGTCAAGCAACAGACATTGGGGACAACAAAGCTACAGACTGGCAGAGGGCGAAAACGACTGTCCACTGACTGAGATGACCGTCAACTCATTCGAATGTCACTCAACAACTGTAGGATGACATCAAGTGACCTGCAAACAGCAGCTGGGGTGAAGTGCACGGCAAGGACAGTTCGAAACAGGCTCCTAGGGGTAGGGCTGAAGTCATGCAAAGCTAGAAAAAAGCCCTTCATCAACGAGAAGCAAAGACGAGCAAGGCTGAAGATTGCAAAAGACCATAAGGATTGGACCGTCGAGGAATGGAGTAAGGTCATCTTCTCTGACGAGTCAAATTTTCAGCTTTGCCCAACACCTGGTCATCTAATGGTTAGACAGAGACCTGGAGAGGCCTACAAGCCACAGTGTCTCACACCCACTGTGAAATTTGGTGGAGGATCAGTGATGATCTGGGGATGCTTCAGCAAGGCTGGAATCAGGCAGATTTTTTCAACTTATTTGGAAAGGAAAGAAAAAGGTGCAGTGGTCTCTTAATTTTTTCCAGAGCTGTATATTTCACTACCCATAAATAAACTCCTTGTGAAAATAGCAATGCCGACTGTTTTGAGTACAAGCTAGGACCCAGTATCTCTATTCCTGTGTTGATTAGAAATAGAAGGAATCGTGTGCATGCAACTTATAAAGTAAACTTGTCTGATCTGTTAACTGTAACACCTTCTAGTCCAGGAACCCCTATTAACTATAAAGCTGGCTTTACTTAATATCAGATCTCTCGCCAACAAATCATTCTTGGTAAATGACATTATAATATCCTACAACCTAGATTTTATGTTTCTCACTGAAACGTGACTAACAGAAGATTGAAGTGCTACTGTTCTTAACGAGACAGCATCTGAAAAATTTAGCTATATGAATATGTGTCGAAATGGTAGGAAAGGAGTAGGATTGGCTGCCCTATTCAAAGATACATTCCAGTGCAAAGAAAATACACTTGGTAATCTTATTTCTTTTGAATACCTGTTTTACATTGAAGGGAACCCTCAAAAGTTTGTTTTTAACCATTTACAGACCTCCACGATATTCTGCAAATTTAATTGATAATTTTGCTGAACTACTCTCTGTTATATCAGTTGATTATAACTTGTTTATTATTACATGGGATTTTAACATCCACATAAATAATAGTACAGACAATAATGCCAAAGAACTTTTTGCACTACTTGACACTTTTGATCTCACTCAACATGTGAAAGAGCGTACACACACTCGAGGCCATATTCTAGATCTGGTTATCACCAGTAGTGGTTATCACGAAGCAAGATGGCGCCAGTGTTTGCGGCGAATCGTCTGCTCAGTATTGTGTTTGCTGTTGCTTTGTTTTTATCTATTTGTCATTGCAATGTCTCTGCGTTATTCGTTTATGATCGCCAAGCTCTTTTTAGCATCCGAGATACAGTTGAATTGCTGCTGCTTAAGCACGACTTGGGAGAGCAGATTACAGATCTCCCTCCCTTCACATCTAAATTACCTGTAGACCTGCGTCGCCTACCCTGTGCCTACTCTCGTAAAAATCGTTTTAAGAAACGCCGGAAGAGACGGGGAAAGCGAGGAGGTGTGCTGGCGAGACTAAAAGCTTACCCGATGCCCTCATATGCGACTGATCCTGGCGGTGGATGGTACCGTATTCCTTCAGTCAGGTGTCTACCGGATTCCAGACATGGCTGGATCCGACCTGTCATGCCGTGTTTACTGGCTGAGGCTCCCCCAATCCGGTGAACACGGGCCAGCAGAGGCAGCATGGATCACGATCGCGTCCTCTAAACCGTGCCCCTTCACTGATCTGTGGGGAATGTATGCTGCGTATGGCTCTGATTAATGCTAGATCGCTAGCAAATAAGACGTTCCTGCTCAATGACTTTATTACTATTCGTGAGTTGGACGTCTTGTTTTTGACGTATTCTTGGCTCCATGCTGGTGAGTTTACTCCTCTCTCAGAACTTCTTCCTCTGGAGTGTAATTTCCTCAGCTCCCCTAGGACTACTTGGCAGGGGTGGAGGGCTAGCATCTGTATTCAATTCCACTTTCAAATGCTGGCAGACTCCTTCTGACAGATTCTTTAGTTTTGATCTGCAACTGTTTGAGTTCAACCATCCTTTTCCCGTTTTGTGCGCGGTGGTGTATCGTCCGCCTAAAGTCAATAAGGATTTTTTGACGGACTTCGCTGAGTTTTCGGCGGCGATTATGTTGGATTACGATCGTTTTTTAATTGTTGGTGATTTTCAACTTAGCCGATATCCTTCGTTAACTGAAGATTTAGAAAACTCCCAAAATTGGTGACGTTGACAGAAAGCCGATGTATGACGTCACTAAAATCAAGGCACAATAAGTAATCCAAAGGACACTCATTGTAGGCCTTAAACACTGCTACATCAATAACCTATATGTTCATTAGTCAATTAACCATTTTAGAATTTAAACTCCATTAACAAGCTCTCGAACCGTATGACAACAGCTCAATAGACTCACTGTGTCACTGTATAGAACACATAAGTACCTGGATGAACCAAAATTGTCTACAATTAAACAAAGATAAGACAGAGATTATTGTGTTTGGCAACAAAAATAAAAGAACAAGTATAAGTAAAGAGCTGGATTCTCGGGCCCTTAGAACCAGGGATCAAGTGCGTAATCTTGGTGTTTTGATAGGCTCAGACCTCACATTTAACAGTCATATCAAAGCGGTCACCAAAACAGCATTCTATCATCTTAAAAATATAGCCAGAATCAAAGGCTTGGTGTCCCAAAAAGACCAAGAGAAGCTCATCCATGCTTTTATCTCTAGTAGGGTTGACTACTGTAATGGCCTCTTAACTGGACTCCCAAAACAGACTGTAAAACAGCTGCAGCTCATTCAGAATGCTGCTGCTAGAATGTTAACCAGAACCAAGAGAACAGAGCACATCACTCCGGTTCTTAAATCTTTACACTGGCTTCCAGTCAGTTACAGAATAGATTTTAAAGTGGTGCTTTTAGTTTATAAATCTCTGAATGGTTTAGGACCCGAATACATTTCTGATATGTTTGAAGAATATAAACCCAGAGCCCAGAGTCCAAACTAAACATGGAGAAGCTGCGTTTAGCAGTTATGCTGTACACAACTGGAATAAACTACTAGAAGATCTTAGACGTGCCCCAAACGTATACATTTTTAAATCCAGGTTAAAAACACTTCTCTTTTCACACGCCTATGACTGAGCACTTAAAATTAACCGCACTGTTTAGCCTTACAGCTTTGCTTTTATGTATGAATTGTGCTATGTAAATAAACTTGCTTGTTTGGTTGCATGAATCAGGCATGTCCTCATGGGACACAGCGTGTCTCCTTTACATGAAAGACTACTACACCATGTGGATTCTTCATTCTACCACGTATACAATATACAAGGAGAGAGAAAACACAATATTTTAACCTTTTGTAAGAAAACAATGAGACTATTTTACCAGATTAGAAAATCATCCAAAATGTATCGCTTGGTTTAGATTTCCCTACGTGCACTAACTAACAGCTCAACACGCAGCAGAAAATTACCATGCGGTGGGCCTGGTAAAGGCCTAACCACATTGTCGTGAGACCCCCTTGAGGCCTTAAAGATTGAAACTTAATCAGAGCATTAAGCTACATGTATCAATTCTAAACAATTCCATTAACACATTATCTGTCTTATTGTCTGTCCACATCAAACTCATGAATAAAATTGACCAACCAACATATCAAAATGTCACATTTAATAAAAATGAAATATCCTTTTCGTATACATTTTATTGACTAACCAACACTGGACCAAATTACCAAAAGACCCACGGAAACAATTATCACTCCAGTAACTCTGAATACTCAAACTTCTCTGCATTCCACTTCCACATACTGAAATAATATTGAATTATTTCTTACACATCTGGCCAATATCAAGTCTGAAATAGAACGTATTGCGTATTAGATTGAATAAAAAGTCTGGTCATGTGATAAACATTTAGTAATTTAGTGTGATGCGTGGAGAGACTCATAACCAAATCATTTGGAGGCCACACCAATCATCCCGCTGTACTGCACCCATGTGTTTCCACATTTCCTTTTTCTCTGTGTGATCTGTAGGAAGTACTCGTAACACTGTGACTCTTTTGGCTAAAGGATATGCAACCAGTTATTATATATCCCAGATTTTTACAGACTAGGCCATAATGTATATACCACATAGCACATAAAGCATGGAGCTCAGCTACTGGACACCGCCAGCCAAAAGGGAATCCACAGAAACGGTATCACCACTCACCCCCCTTATGACCGCCCAACCAACCCAGCGGTTGTCATTCTCACAGCAGTCGTGCGGGCCTCCGTGTCAGGCATGAGGCTGCAGGGTTCAACCTTGGAGGCAGTCCAGACATGAACATGGGGAGAGCAGTGAAAACAGTGTCATATCTGGTACATCTCAAGTTAGGAACAGTCTTAATAGCCGTGTAAGTGAGGAGAGGTAGACACCCATGCGGAGTATGGAGGTGGATAATGTTACCCCGTGATAGGTTAGACTTCTTACAACCGTTCACAGTCCATGGCACAAAGGCAGGGT
Organism: Esox masquinongy; assembly: GCA_016801175.1. Taxonomy (NCBI): domain Eukaryota; kingdom Metazoa; phylum Chordata; class Actinopteri; order Esociformes; family Esocidae; genus Esox; species Esox masquinongy. The sequence goes on from JACXGI010004144.1 coordinate 44,031, forward strand.
GGAGGGTCCATGATGCAGGAAGGGACACTTCATCATGGAGGGTCCATGATGCAGGAAGGAAGAATAGTCAAAATCCCATAGGTCCGTCGGCTCGGATCCACGCAAACTTGGGTCCTGGTATGAAAGTCTTTTCGAGATGCTTTAGTGCTGGCAACCAGGCTAAGGTGGTTTTCAGGAGAGTAAATGATTCCTCCATCACCAGAGACCATTCCACAGGAACGGAGCCAGACAACCCCCCCTTTAGTGCATCATTCAGTGGTTTTGGCAAAGACAGAAAACTCAGGGATGTAACAAAGGTTGTAATTCCACAAATTCATAACAGCGTCACCTCAAAACAATGACGGGAGTGACAGGCCACCGTAACTGGAGATATAGAGACCGGGAAAGGCAGAAATTAATCAACCAGTTTAAAGCCGTAACAAAAATGCTAAGAATAGGAACTGCAAGTGTTAAACCATGCTACGCTATCGGGAAACCGGGCCCAGGTTTATTTTTATTTGAACCCATTTTGCTCACAAACACGAATCTTTTAATACATTATATTTTTTGATTATATGATATCTGTATGTAATTATATTTATTGTACACATGAATTCAGTTAAAACGTTTTTCTCATGTCTAATAGTTAATTTTAATCATAATGTAGTGTCCCACTTTACCTAACAAAGTGTCCCATGTGCAGAAATAAGTTTGATTCCACGTGTTGTTCTAACCACAGCCTTAAGGGTTTTTTAATATTAGGCCTACATTAGTTTGTGACATCTGGAAATCTTGTATTTCATTTGTAAGTTAATTCAACCAAGGCTCTATCATTCACATGGGTGTATCACACATTCATCCATTGACCTCATGCATTCAGTGAGGGGTGATTAGCATCTGGGTACCATTAGCGGCTGCCTGAGTACCAACGCTCAGTGCCACGGGCTGTTGGCCGATTAACACTAGAACCGCCAGGCCTTTTTTACCCCCATTATCCGCAAGAGCTGAACGCCGTTTGGCATAATTAGCATACCAATCGTCCCAATTAGCATGGACATTCTCCTCAGCAGCATCACCATCCAGCCATGCTTTTTGTGGTTAAATGCGAATCAACAATTTGAGATCCGGGGCTATTCATAAAAGATCCGGGGCTATAGCCCCGAACGCCCAGGCCTAATGACGCCACTGTTGATCAATATTGATCACATGCAGAAGGACAAGATCCTTTTTACCTCTAAACTTAAACACCCCCTTTATGAATGAAATTGTGTTGAGGTTGGGTTTCGGGCAGAAGGGGAGGGGTCAAAAGTTTGATTATGCCATAAATACAGTATTCTCCTCAACCAGTCTTTTAGAGTCTTAAACATTGCACTGTTGGCTACTTTGCACCATGACCTTGACTTCGATTGAGTTAAGTGAACAGATTAAGTCTTGGAGGAGGAACGGTAGAACTACTAAAGCCATTTCGAAAATACTGTTAGACATGCTAATTACAGTGAAGGATCCTACTATTCAACAACACTATCATCACACTCCAGTCAAACGCCGAACACGGAAGCCCAGAAAAATGACCAGGTACAGTAGGCTACAGTCCTATGCTACAGTTATAGCCTTAGTAATATTAACAAATATCTTTGGAGAAATGTAACGTCTAAACTGTTGGGATTTATGGTACATATTTTTAAATTGCTTTTGTATTCTGTTTTCAGCAATACCATTCAAGCCATTGATTTCCTAATGAGTGAAAATGATGTGCGGTCCACTCTGGAGATTAAGGATCTGCTTTCATCAAGGTATAACATCAACATCGCAGTTATCACAATCAGAAGACAACTGAAGGAACTTGGGTTGAGTTATGGAAAAGCTCCAAGAATTTTTTTGTCCCAACTTAAATGTTACTGGGTACTGACTAGTGGTGTAATATTAAATATAATTGTATAGTATTTATTACAAAATGTACAGAACATTAACCATTTGTTTTCTTTGTTTTTACTGCAGTTTGGATCCAATGATTCGTAAAACAAACAAAGAACTTTGTGTGCTGCAGGCCCAGGCATGGATCGAAAGTCATGAGAAATTCAATGATGTCGTCTTTACCGATGAAACCACAGTTGCCCTTGAGCAATTTGTGAAAAATTGCTATAGAAAACCTGGTAGAAGATCAACCAAGCTGTCTCCCAAGCATCCACACAAACTCCATGTGTGGGGGGAAATTTCTCATCAGGGACCAGGCCGGTATGTGATTTTCGAAGGTAAGTTTAATTAAGGCTACAGCTAATTAAATGCTAAATTATATATTTTTGCCCACATATTTTGAGACTACAATTTGTCTAAATTAATTTTAATAATTTACAATCGTTGTTACAACTTAGGTATTATGTCGAGAGTTTTTTGAAGAAGAAATCATCAAGGGATATGTTGGACCCTACATCAGAGATGTTTTTCTGGGACAACATCGTTTCTTTCAAGGTATAGGCATATAGGCTCCAACACCCATATTATGTTATGTCTAGGCCTCTTCATATGTGTTATTTTACATTGACTATTACAGTACGCTAACGTATACGTATATTTTAATATCTTTTCTTCTTCTTCCAATTCAGACAATGACCCAAAACACACTGCCGCATGGAATTGCATCGCAAATGCAGGCATAAACTGGGTTAAGACGCCAGCTGAGTAAGTACTGTAGAATAGTGTACACATTATTCCAACACTATTAAACAACACATGATGCGCCCCTCCTACTATAGAAGTACATATCTAACTTTCTCTTTTTGTTTCCACTAGGTCGCCGGATTTGAATCCAATAGAAAATGTTTGGAATGAACTAAAAACATTTGTTCGTAAGCGTGCCAAGCCGACAAGCAAAGGTGAGCTTGTTATCGCTATCAGAACGTTTTGGCTCAAGAAACTGACGATAAAGGCCTGCAACAAATACATTGACCACATCTACAACGTCTTACCTGTGATCGTGGAGTTGGAGGGAGGGGCAGCTAAAATGGAGCATTGTAAATTCTATATGTTGGTAAAATGTTTGACTGTGCATTATTTAATTAAATATCTCGATTTTCATTTGATATTACTTTTGTCATTATTTAATTTATAACAAAATTATCTGGCCTACTGTACAGTACCTGGCCGTTGTAGTGTGAGTTATTTATTTATCAATGCAATTGATTTGGAAAATCCCGTTTTGAAAGATACACCCTCTTCCTTACATGACTTCCTAAATAGGTTTGTATAGCCTTAGTAATAAAATCGAATTCATAAAGTTACTGTTTTATATTAGCAGCGAAAAAAATATCCAACATAGCCTACACCATAGCCTATACCATTCATATTCTCTGATTATTTTACCGAATATTCAGCTTTTTATGTAGCCAAAATCATCAAATGTAGCTATTACACTATAATTATATAATTAGCCTATCAAGGAAAACGTGAAATGCACATGGAACAAGACCAAGGAAAACTGTGTGTCAGGGTTTAAGTTAGCCGGCAAATGCGACTTTTTGCCGTCATCAGGTGAGTCCGGCAGATTAAAAAATATAAACCACCAAAATGTCCGGTGGGAAAAATGCCAAATGAATAAGTAAATATATTAATAGCATATTAAATAGCCTGATATTGTGTGACCTGTATGATCTGTTGCCAAGAAAACAGCGAGCCTCTGCTCACTACTGTATCACAAGAAAACAGCGAGCTTCTGCTCACTCACAATAAACATAACTGAGTCATGTGACTAAGGTTGGCGTGAGAACCAAAAGCGGCATCTCCTACATGCGACTCCAAAATGTCCAACGCGAAGCAGACATAACCCCCGTTTAAAAAAATCATAGTGATGGTGCTACTGAGGCCAGCAAACGAGGTTCAGTAAATGATCTGAGCATATAGTATAGCATCACAACAATCTTAGGCCTATTTCAATACTTCAGCCAGCGCCATAGGGACTTCCATGAAGAAGTCCATATGGGGGGGTTGGGGTTCTAAGCCCAGAATGTATTGTTATCCTAGTAACGCCTTTGGCGACAGCTAGGATCTGTGAACTGATCTTCACAATCAGTTCACAGATTGTGAAGAGTTAATTCTGCTGACAAATTTAAATAAAAATATTTGTTGGATCATAGAGTTTGTGTTGTATTGATGTTTAAGTGTAGGGTATTATACAGTATGGCTATTTAAAACATATGTCCGGAACTCTGGAATTTTAATGGCCATATTGGCTGATTTAATAAGACAAATAAGCGACTGAAACAAGATTGTCTTTAAAATAACAATGTTGCGAAATTAGGCTACATTATGGGGCATTATTTTAAAAATTAATTGAACATCTGCTTTTTTGTCATTATTTCATCAAAACAAAATTGTCAGGCCTGACTGTTGTAGTCTAACTTTTATTTATTTGTCAATGCAATTGATTTGGAAAATCAACATCCAGCCTTAGGTAAAAAAGTGTTCTTTGTGAGTACAAGCCTAATTCCCCACGAGGTACAAAATTGCATCAAGGACTGATCTTGTCTGCCATCTTGGGTATTTAGTACAGCGCAAATTTCAAGAAACTTAAAATCTACATAAAATAACTCCGATTGACCTAGCAATCGGCATACTTGTGTCTTACAGGTCTCCCTATAGGGTGGTAAAGGCTAAGAGATACATTATGTCGTGGAAAAATGTTTGTTCTTGCCAAAAAGGATGCAACAACACAAAAAGATGCAATAACTCAGGAGTTTGTGGATTCAAATTACACTTTTAATGAGCATTCATAAAAGCCGAGTTGACCTGTAGGAACAACTGTCTTGCCAACTCCGGACACATATTTATATAGTGTTATCTTGCATAACATTTCTGGCTGCCCCCTTATGCTAATTCTTGGGCGGATCTTTCTCCCCTACGCCACCATTGTTTTGCAAACTTCCAAGATCCGTTCCTTGTTAAATATTGGTGGCGCAGGCTCTAGAAACTTTTATAAAAATAATAGAGCCATCAGAGCCCTCTACATTCAGTATTACTTGCTTATTCCAATACATTGATTATCCCAATACAATACTTATATTTATCCTGATACATTGCATCATTTGAATTTACTGTAGATTATACTGATTATACTGTTACCATATTGGTTAATTGTATATGTGCTTAATCATACTAATACATTCATAAAGGTGCCTGATCATACTAATACATTCATAAAGGGGCCTGATCATACTAATACATTCATAAAGGGTGAGAGTTCAGAAACACTCCTATGTCAAACCTCTATATACTTCTATATAATCCCCCCTTTAGGGCTTCCCCAAACCCCATAATCTAGGCCTGTGAATGGTGAGTGAGGAGGGGAACTTAAGAATTGGCAAAAAGGGGTGAAATCAACTCCATTAGCTAAAAATAATCCCCTCTGTCAACCACCATCCCAGAGGTTTAGGAAGCCAAACCTCTCCCTCCCTTTTGACTGGGAGGAAGTAAAAGACTTCCCAACCTTGTTGATCAATCAATCAAACATGAGTGTAAGCATATGCAACTTATTTATCAGAGCCTTGCAAATGTGTTTTTTCAACTGATTACGCATATAAATGATATACATGATATATAGACTCCTTATGAAAATCAGCACATCAGTCACTTGTAATCATGCATATATATAAAGATAATAAAACCATCATCTCCAACCATTAATATGTATTCTCATACTAAGTTGGCTACCAGCCACCTAGGTGCCCTTAACCTTCTTATATTGGAGCACAATCTTTTTCAGCACATAAAGGGCAGTCCCCCCTTTAACACAATGCACAATCATAAGGTTCTGGGTAATGACAATATCCATCCGTGAATACTCGTCCGTTGATCTTCTAATAATACCTCTTGCTACAATATTGACATCAGGTTTATCTATAGGGACAGGGGTAATGTTCCAGGCCTAGTCAATCTTGAAGCTCCATTTCCTCATAGCCCTGGTTAATCACACTCCCATCCGTCATTGGGTCATTATGTATTTCACCTTCCATGACTGGGGCTGCCACAGCAACGTTGTTTGCTGAAAAGGAATTCTGATGGTAATATTCCTGGCACGCCCACCCAGCTCCTGGTTTGAGTGACCATTCACATTCTGGATTTCCATATGGGCAGTTCAAAGGTTCTCCTTTGACATTGCAGGGGTGTCCATGCTTATCCATGTACTGTTCGGGATGACCCTGTAGCGGAATTACTTCGGGGTCATTAGCAGCAGAGTCCATACCTCGAAGTAGCATTTGGGATACAACTGTCTTGGTAAAAAATGATCTAAGGAGAGGAATCACACAGCATGCCACTACAGCCAACACAACTAATACTATTCCAATCACGATTCCTACTTTAGTTAGAATTGCTCGCCATTGTCCTAGTGATATATCCAGCCAATCCCAAGTGTGAGCATCTGAGCCCGCATTATCCTTCACCTCCTTTCTTAGCTGTTTTAGTTTGTTCATAGCTTGAGTAAATGAACCATCCGGGGCAGTGTTGTTTGGAATGAAAGTACAACACTGCTCACCAAACATCACACAAACTCCGCCTTTTTCTGCTAGAATCCGGTCTAGCGCCTGCCTATTCTGCCATGTCATCTTACTCGTAGCCTGCAGTTGCTCACCCAGGGCTGTTAAAGCTGCATCTGTATAATTGATCCATTCCGCATTCTTGGCTGGTGCTATCCATGGAACTATGAATTCGAAGCCGGCGCTAATTTCACTCCTTGCTTTAAACTCATTGGGGATCCTTCTTGGCTGACCTATTGCATCGATGATAACCTGCGGATCTGGTATGTAAGACCTCTTAACCCGTGACCTTACTAGCTCCTCCTCAGGTGGCTGTATATCGTTCATTTGCACTCAGATATGAGGTATTATGGTCACATCTTGGGCCACCCTGACTCTCGCACATGTCCCTGACCAATTGTCCGGTAACACTGAGCACAGTTTCCTTCCTCCACACATCCAAAATATATCTGCAATAGCCTGGTCTTGCTCCAGATAGATGCTCTATGTTCCATGCTGTTAGCCAGCATGCGGTTGCTCAATAGCGCCAGCGGCAAAGCATCAACCCAATTCAACATTGCACTGGCACAAATCTTGTTGATCTTAGCTTTTAACGTTCCATTCACTCTTTCTATCATCCCCTGAGTCTGAGGATGATAGACACATTCCAACCTCTGCTTGATTCTGAGTTGCTGAACCACCTGTCTCAATGTCCTCTCAATTAAAGGTGACCCATTGTCTGAGCTGATTTCTGTTGGGATGCCAAATCTTGGCATCACTTCTCTAGTTAGAAACTTGATCACTGTTCCTGCTCCTTGGTCTTTCGAGGGTATGGCTTCCACCCATCTGCTAAATCTTTCGATCACCACGAGCATGTACTGTTTTCCATTGACGGTTCTCAGCATATCCACATAGTCTATCACCAAATGCCTAAACGGCCCTTCTGATGTTGGGATGTGGCCCAACGGTGTTGGGGAAGAGATCTCGCCCTGTATAGCGAATTTCAGTAAAAAAAAATTGTTTAGTATACAATTAATGGACTTGTCACTGACAATAACATGTTTAGTAACAAAAACAACTGTGAGCATGACATTTTTTATTATTTACCATTGTCTGCTCAAATGTTCCTGAAATATTTTACACATCCCATTATGATGACACCAGTGTGTACAAATGTTTTAAAGAACACTTTTTACATCTTGTTGAATACATAAAAGAAAAATCTGTAATTTTCTCATGTTGTGCTGGGCTTACAGACAAGCTTAGTACTTTCCTTGGCCTAAAAAGATGATTAGAGCCCAGAAGAAAAAATATGTTCTTTTTTTTTCAAGTTAAAAACTCCCCAATAATAACATTGTTATTAGTATTAACTTTCTGAAGGCAGCATACATTAATAATGAATTAACTATTGAATAATACACTGCTCCAAAAAATTAAGGGAACACTTAACACATCGGGTCTCGAGGAAGATATTAAAGATCAAAATCTTTACTGAACATTGTGTAATTCGTTGAGAACAAAATGACGTAACAAAGGTTAATGGAAACCAAAATCACCAAACGATTGAGGGCTGGATTCAAACTCACACCGAAAATGAAAGTAAACATTTGAAATCACAGGCTGTTTCAATTTGCGTGAATTTCATCACGGCAACTCATGTGACTCAGTAGTGTGTATGGGCCCCACGTGCCTGTATGCGCTCCTGACAACGTCTGGGCATACTCCCGATGAGACAGTGGATGGTGTCCTGGGGGATCTACTCCCAGACCTGGATCAGGGCATCAGTGAGCTCCTGGACAGTCTGTGGTGCTACTTGGCGGAGTCAGATGCACCGATAAACAACATCCCAAAGGTTCACAATTGTATTCAGGTCTGGGGCTTCGGCAGGGCCAGTCAATTGCATCAATGCCTTCTTCATCCAGGAACTGCTTACACACTCTGGCCACATGAGGCCGGGCATTGTCCTGCACAAGGAGGAACCCAAGGCCCACTGCACCAGCGTCATGTTTGACGATGGGTCTGGGGATTTCATCCCGGTACCTAACAGCAGTCAGGGTACTGTTGGCTAGCAGACCATATGCCTCCCCCGACCATCACTGACCCACCAAACCGGTCATGCTGGATGATGTTGCAGGCAGCATAATGTTCATCACGGCGTCTCCAGACGCTTTCACATCTGTCACATGTGCTCAGTGTGAACCTGCTCTTATTTGTGAAGAGAATGGGGCGCCAATGACAGACCTGCCAATTCTGGTGTTCTCTGACAAATGCCAATCGAGCTGCTGGGCTGTGAGCACAGGTCCTACTAGAGGACGTTGGGCCCTCATGCCACCCTCATGGAGTCAGTTTGGTCAGAAACATGCACACTATCAGCCTGCTGTAGGTCATTTTGTATGGCTCTGGCAGTGCTCCTCCTGTACCTTCTCGCACAAAGGAGCAGATACCAGTCCTGCTGCTATGTTGTTGCCCTTCTACGGCCCAGTCCAGCTCTCCTCATGTAACGGCCTGGTATCTCCTCCATGCTCTTGAGACTGTACTGGGAGACACAGCAAACCTTCTTGCTAAGGCACATATGGATGTGCCGTCCTGGAGGAGCTGGACTACCTGTGCAACCTGAATGGGCTGCAGGTACCGCCTCATGCTACCAGTAGTGACAAGGACACTAGCAAAATGCAAAACTAGAGAAGAATCAGTCAGAAAGGATAAGGAGAGAGTAATTGTCTGTGGCCACCACCTGCAAAACCATTTCCTTTTTCTTGTTGTTGCCTCTCCAGTGCACCTGTTGTCACTTTCATTTGCACCAAAACAGGTGACACTGATTCACAATCGCTTATGCTTCCTACCTGGAGATATTGATATCCCTGAAGTTGAGATGGTGTTATACTGTGATAATTACGTGTTCCCTTATATTTTTTGAGCAGTGTAGCTGCAAACTTGGGGAGACAAAAACAAATACATAATTCAAGTTAGATTGTTTGCATGGTTTTCCACTTAACTGTGCATATCTCTGCTTTAATTGCAGTAAGGGCAATGGTGTTTTTGTCCAACTTGTGCCTCCTACAGCATTTATGGTCCTCATATACTTGATGTCTTTCAGAAGTTTCTTGTAACTGTGAAATACATCCTCAGGTTATATGTCGTGGAGCTCCGCCCCCTAGAGGGGCTTTAGCTCCTAGTGGTTTACCCTAGCCGCATTAACGGACGTACTGAAAACTCATTATGCAAGATGCGACAGCCAATCAGGGCACGCCTGCCCCTATATAGGACCCGTGAGCCCAGAGAACACCCTCCCTTTTTATTCAGCAAATGATTGCTGAGTTCTACTGATTACTTATTTCTATTGCTTCAGCCTGCCTGGGACCGGCCCACGCTCGCGAGGGTCTCACCGACCCCCCCGGCTTGCTCCTCCTGTGCTGTTTTGTCCCTCTCTACACGTGTAGAGAGGGCAAACATTTTCAAACAGGTAGTGGACGTCTCCGCCGTGTTGAATTCCAGCAGCGACGACGACGAGATGTCTGAGGAGGATGCTCCTACGCAGGACCCGACTCCCCTGACTCAGAAGGACCCGCTCCCTTCCCATGTGGGTTGTGGTGGCGGGTCTCATGCTTCTCCCTCTCTCCGGGGAGACCTAGAAGACGACCTCTCTTCTGCTGCTTCCCTCCGCCCACCCCCTCTCCGCGTGGAGTTTGCGGGCATGATTGAGAGAGCAGCGCTACGCATTCAGCTGCCCCTGCCTCCTCTCCTTCGGCTCCTGGGTGGAACTCGTCAAACCGGTGGACTCTCCAGCGCCCGAGGTCCGTGGTTTTTAAGCCTTCGCTGAGTTTTCCTGGTCCTCTCCAGCTTTGGCCTGAGCTCCGGTAAAGTTCTACGATACCTTCACCAAAGTCGACGGTAGGCAAGCTCTCATCTGTTCAGCCATCCCTCCTCTAGAGCCCGAGCTGGCCGCGCATTCCTGCCTTCCTGGGTTGGTCGGGGAAGAAACCTGCCTTGCTGTCTACCGAGGACCGCTACACGGGGCAACTATGGCATAAGTTTACATCTTGGGATCACAGGCGCTGACCGCGGCGAACAACGTTCGCGCTCCTCGCGTAGGTGGCCTCCCATATTTTTAGACCGCTCACCTACTCCGTCGTCACGTGACGTCGAAGAAGTAGAGGCGTGGAGTGGGCTGTGAGCGGCGACGTCGCTCTCACAGCCCCCATCTCTTCCTCCCTCAGCAGAGTAAGGGCCGAGTCTGACGGCGTCGTAGATTCGGCCCGACTAAATTTTCTTTTCAATATACAAGCTAACGGTGCTTGGGTGTAAGTTGTGCTTTTGTGCAGCCTCAGGGGGTGTCTGGGTCTGTTAAATCACTTGTACCTTTGCATGCCCTAGTTTGCTTCCATCGGTGGCTTTTAGAGACTCAGCGAGCGCTCTCTTTGCCTCTATGTCTGCCCCGTTGGATATGAGCAGCGGCGCAAATGAGCGGCATATGCCTCATTCTCGCCCTGCAGCCTGCAGGTCTTCTAATGTTTTTGCTTGTGCACGCTCTATTCCCTTCCTTATTCAGTGTAATGGTAAGAGCAATGCAAACAATGTTCAGGGTAGTGAGTCTTCTCAGGGAGTTACAGGTATTTAACTACTCTATCCTCTCTACCCGCCACCTCCCATAGACATAAGCGCCGGCTAGCGGGTTCAGAGGCGTCTCTCATCCCGCTGCCTGCCAGTTCCGAGCATGTTTGCTCTCAGAGTTCGGCCCAGCACAACCGTGTTTACATTCGCTCGCTTTCAGTGAAACTTCCGCATATGCAAATGCCGGGTTCCTCTCTCTCCCGCTGTCCGCGGGCTACCGAGCGTCCTGAGAATTCACTTGGGGTTACAGACGTAACCGTGGTGGCTTCTCAACACGCTCGCTTTGACGGGATCAAACGCCAGTTAACGTTGTTGGCTCTCGCCTCCGTCTCGCTACCTGTTCCCTCTGATCCCCTCATTCCTGTCTGCACTACATGGCGTCTCCTTAGCAACGCATCCCCACTCTGGGTGCAACGTCCGTGTATGCAAATGCCGGGCTCATCTCTCACTCAGATTCCTATGAGTGAGAGCGCTGTGCCTATTGCACAGTGGGATGGCCTAATGGTTAACGTGCTTGGCACTCGTTCCGTGGACCCGAGTTTGCCTTTATAATTGCGTTTATAATTTTGTTCAGTGTATGTGGATGTTAAAATCCCCTGTGATAATAAACAAGTCATAATCAACTGATATAACAGATAGTAGTTCAGTAAAATCATCAATAAAATTTGCAGAATATCGTGGAGGTCTGTAAATGGTTAAAAATAAAATTTTGGGGGTACCCTTCAATGTAAAACAGAGGTATTCAAAAGAAATAAAATTACCTAGTGTATTTTCTTTGCACTGGAATGTATCTTTGAATA